>LJJS01000750.1:0-28062 GCA_001447215.1 Diaporthe aspalathi
AAACTGATCCACTTCCTGATATGATCCACTTCCTGGTAAACCACGTTAAGCTTTTTATTATATTTATAAATATTAATATAATATAAAATAATTTAAAGTTCTAAAAAAAAATTTTATAATTAAAATTATTATATTATTATATTTATATTATATAAACATAGCTAATTTATTAATATTATATTAATATTTAAATAAGTAATATTATATATAACTTATTAATTATAATATAAAAATGAAATATTAATTCATTATAAAGTTTTTTAATTATTATACGCAGGGTAATTATTTAAAAATTATTATTAAAAGATAAAACTGGGGTTAATGAGAAATTTAAAACTCTATGCCAAAGAGCCTTACTTCAGTTATGTATAGGCTTTATTATTTTCATTAAGTTAACTTCATTGAGCCCTTAAACATGCTAAAACCCTGGAACGGGAATTTGTAGAGTCTTGGGAAATGAATGAGGCACTCGGCCAGTTTCCCGATTTCCGTTTCACCTTCAGCAACGCATTCGCCTGGTGAGGGGTGAAGTGATGTCAGCCAGTCCTGACCGGCCACACACAGGCGATACTTCCATGGAAGTAGAGCAGTGCCCCGCCCACAGGGCTTGAAAGAAAACTTGCAAGCCCTCGCCACCGATTCCCCCTATATATTACACCGTTTTGTGAGGACCAGCTCCGTATCTCCATTAATGAGAGATGAACTAAATCACCATCATGACTCTATCCACCGTGGGTACCGAGCATACTGCTCCCTCCGAGTTTGCATGTGTTGTCAACAAGGGAAAGTCATCAGACCCGTCCCTGACCCAACAAGACCGGTATGGCCTGACGCCTTGCTCGTGGGCCAGTAGCTCCATGACCTTCGACCCTCTTAAGTATGGCCGCTGGGAAGGCGAGATGGAGAAGCTCGTTGTTTTCGGCCAAGTGCCCAAGGAGCTCAACGGCACGTGGTATCGCATCTTGGTCGACCCTCAATTCCCCCCACACCCGGATAACCCCTTTATAGACGGTGATGCGAATCTGTGTGCGCTCCGGTTCCAGGACGGCCACATTGAGATGAAGATAAAGTATCTCGAGACAGAGCGATACCTCCTTGAACGGAAAGCCAATAAGCGACTTTTCAATATTTATCGCAACCCTTTCAGCCATCATCCTTGCGTCCAAAACGCCAACGACTCACCTGGTAACACCAACATCATTTCGTGGGCCGGCCATGTCCTTGCGCTGGCCGAACGCGGTCTTCCATGGGCCATCGACCCGGATACGCTTGAAACGCGTGGCTATGATCCCTTTCAAGGCCAGTGCAAAGCCAAGACGTTCACGGCCCATCCAAAAGTTGACCCATACCGAAACCAACTTGTTGTGTGGGGATACGAGGCCAAGGGACTGGGGACTCCTGACGTCTGTGTCTACTCGGTCGAGGATGACGGTAAAATCAACGACGAGATCTGGATCACAGATCCAATGAGCGGCATGGCGCACGACGCGTGGGTGACGGAGCACTGGATCGTCATCTCGTCCATGCCATTCAAGGTCAAGTCTCAAGATGAGATGAAAGCTGGCTCCCAGCACTGGGAATTTGTCCCAGATCGTCCCTCGGCATTCTTGGTAACACCTCGCAAACGCGATGCCCCTCTGCCGCCTGGCTGGGTGTTCGGTGAGGTTCGGCGATATACCTACGACAACGCCGTCCTATTCCATACCGGCACAGCCTGGGAAGAGAACGAGCATGGCCAGCTGAAGCTCGAAAGCCACTTCGTCACGTTCAACTGGTTCCTGTTCTTTAACCCGCCGGGCACGATCCCGCCCAAGACCGCCCGGGGTGATTGGGTCCGGTGGACCATTGATCTCGCGCACGAGACTAACACTAGGGTGCAGGACCCGGAGATCTTATTTCCCTGGATGACGGACTTCCCACGAACTGACGAGAGATTCCTCACTCGCAAGCAGCGGATTGTTTTTCTGGCGTCCTGCGACGCAGGCAAGGACCCAGAAACCGCGGGCTTGGTGTTCAACACGATTGTAAAACTCAACACCGAGACTGGGGAGACAATGATCTTTGATCCCGGCCACGAGGGTCACGTGGCGGAACCTGTCTTTGTTGAGCGGTCTGCGGACGCCGCTGAGGGAGACGGATGGATTATCTGCTGGACCAATTCGGCGAGAGCGCCCAATGGCGAACTAGTCATTCTCGATACCCATGATTTCAGCAGGCCTGTTGCTGTTATCCACATGCCATTCGCTACTCGCATTCAGGTTCATGGGAACTGGGTGCCAAACCCAAACCCAGGAACACCTCTACCCAAGTTGACCAAGCCTGTCAAAGACATCAAGCCCAGCAACCTGGGGCCTTTGGCGTTTGTTGATTAGGTGATTGACTTGTGTCGCAGCGGGATAGAACATGGACATGTTCATATTCGAGCATTGTACTATCCACATATGTAGACAATCAAATAGCAAAGAAGCGACCAAGTTATCAGACGTTATTCAATTTCGATAAGATGCTCTAACTGTAGCTATTGCAGTTGCGTACTTCTTTACCCAACTTTGGCTAAAAGAACCACTCGAATTCAACCAAATGAAGAGTCTGTGAGGTATAGGGGCCGATGTCAAGTGGGAAGCAAGCTAGGTATACTTGTAACCTTGGAAAACGATTCTATACCAATCCTGAATCTCATGGATGACGGTGATCAAGGGCAGTGGAAAGACAGCAAAGTCATGTCATACTGATCTCCTGACAGGGTCAGCGTGTAACGCCACATTGAATGATCCAATTGCTGCAAACGTGTCACTTGCGCACCCTAGTGCGAGATTCCTGACATTATAGCATCTAATGCGGGTTGCCTTGGTCGACAGAATGGCTCCCTTCAATGTTGGGTGCTAACGTATTGGTTCATGACAGTGATACGCCATCATCCTCACGCCATAAACTATATAACCCTAATTGGTTCGGCTACAAACATCGTCACGCCTCCAACTTACTTCGATTCAGAAGTCTCCCATTGCGTAAAGTGATGTACTATCATATTGGGACTGCCTATTCCTTTCCATGCCCCTCGGCGGGCTTATTGACGGTCTCGTGATAGGTGCTGCCGTATTCGAGGTTGGGTTCGCGCAGGGCGCTGGGTTGTTCCAAGGAAGCGTCGACGGTCGCGGTGAAATGGGCCTTGGAGCTGCGGAGAGTGCAAGCCACTAAACAGCGAGATTAGATTTTACTTCTTCTGGATCAGTCCCTACCTAACTTACCAACTAAGCCTGCCGCACTAAAGCTGGCTGCCGTAGTCCATGCGTCGTTGAAACCGACCGTGTAGGCATCGCTGTACGCGCGGGCGGCTGCCGCAATGAGCTCCGGGTTGCCTTGTAGGACTTCTCCGATGACTTGCTGGTTCCCAGAGCCAAATGCAGCAATGACGTCGCCGAGCCGGTCGAGCGGGAACCCGAAAGGCGCAACGGCGGCAGCCATTTTGCTGATTAGGCTCTTCTCGAGTCCTGCCTGGAAGACAGCCGTGTTGATCGCCAGGGCAAGCGCTGCGCCAAGACCTCTCGCGGACGTGGTGATGCCGGTAGCGAGGGTAATCATGTCGGGAGGCGTGCCCAGCTGTGCAGCAGTGACGGCCATGGGGATGATGATGCCGAACCCGACCCCGGCCAGCACCGGGTAGCCCCAGACCACATCGGCGGGGGTGCTTGGCTTGACGGTGGCCATCAAGACGTTCCAGATCAGCATGGCGAGAAAGCCAGAGATCAAGCCGGAGCGCACTGACTTTCGCCATGTCGAGTAGACACCGATAATCGGCGCTGCAACTATTGACGAAAGAAACATGATCATGAAATGCTGCGCGGCGTAAAAGAAGTCCATGTGGAAGACTAGGCTGATCTGAAAGACAAAGTAAGAGTTTGTCGTGAAGAAGGCAACACCCTCGATAAACATAGCGAGAACAGCGATGCTAAAGTTACGGTCAGAGAACAGCTTGTGGTGGAAAAGCCCATCGGTGCAGAACTTTGTCTCATAAACCCCCAAGGTGACAATCATGATGATTGATATGATAAAGGGGACTAGGATATGAGGATCATTCCAGGAATATGGGTTCTGTGACCACTGTAGGGCGATGGAAAAGAGCGTGAGGCCGGCGGTAATTAAGAAGTAGCCTAGCCAGTCCAGCTTCCGCAGCTTCTGGCGAAGATCCAGATAATTTTCGAGGCGGCGAGGTGGCGGGTTATAGCCAAAGTAGATGCCCACGGTTCCGAGGGCATACACTCCCGTGATAATATACCAGTAGATGCGGTAGTTGGCGCCGTTACCGTCGCGCAGAAGACGCCCTGCGACCAGGACGGCGAGCAAGCCGGCCAGTGCGGCCGAGGCGCCCAGGGACGCTTGTGCAGCCGGGCGGTACTTGCGGGGGAGGATCTCGGACACGATGGCGTAGAACAGCGTCTGGCATCCAAAGACGGGCCCGCAAAGGCAGAAGCCCACGATCAGGGTGGCGATGTTCTGGGCCCGAGAGATGACAATGAAGCCGACGAGGGCGATGAGAGACGGGATCATAATAGGCCACTTGCGGCCCCAATAGTCGGCAGCCTGGCTGATGGGCAGGTTCAAGGCCAGCGTGTAAATGGCCAGGATCTGGCTTAGCCATCCTGCGATCGACGGGTCGCCAAAGTAGGCGCTTGTGTGCTGCGAGAGGACACCCGAGCCGATCAGAGCGAGCATCTGCGCGACGCTGATGAAATTTATTGCCTGAGAGAGATATAGAGTCAGTGGCCAGCCTTGGCACAATACTGGAAACGGGGGGGGGGGACACCTGGGGCTTCTCACAATCAGCACAACGATGGCGTTTCCAGAGATGCGAGCAGTCTCTTGGGCAGGCGCCTCGGCCTCGCCGGTGGCAGGGTGCATGATGGTTGGTCGGGACATGGAAGGCGGTACCGTCGCGCCATGGTGCTTCCGGAGATGCTTGCTACTCACTCTGCGATGACCTTGGTGGTTTTATATATCAGAGATGTTAGGAAACGCACCCTACAGCTACATCCGACGAGGAGGCCGATTCAGTTATTTCGGGCGTGGTCACAACAGTCAAGCTGATCAAGATTCATCCATGGGGTTTTCTTGATAGCTCAGGCATTTTCTGGCCTCCAAAACAATCTTGCTTCAGTTGTTATAAGCCATGCACCTAGGGCCTGACAACATGGATATCCTTGTCTCCTGACCCGTCACCACCCTAGTCTTCCCCGGATTCCATGATCTCAAACGCCCGGGGAATAGGATCTGGCTTAAACTCTGTCCCCGCTATTTCCAGATCGTGTCGTGGGAACAACCTCGCGAGTTGGCCTGCTTCCTTCCGTGTGCCTATCATGCAGGACGCCGCCAGCACCCAGGCTACGAGAAGGCGGGCAAGCCGAGCTTGCGAGTACTGCAGGAGGAAGCGGGTAAGCAGATTCCAACCCTCACCAAGACACACAGTTGTCTGACGGGCTTCCCATTCCTCCAGTTGAAGTGCACACCAGGCCGTCACCCGTGTCTGAACTGTGAGATTTACCAGGCGGAGTGTGTCTACACCGCACGCAAGCCGAGACGCAAGGGCAGCGCTGCCGCGGCGGGTCCGAAGACGCAAGAGTCCACCAATACAGAGGAGCAGACGCCCACTGTGGCAGTTGGAGACTCGCCCAATACTTCCAGACCACCGGTCGACACGTCGGGCAATGACTTGTCGCCTAGCCTTGGAGATGCCAGAGCTGGAGTAGGCTGGCTTGAAACCCAGGCTCCCGGGTCCTCCAGCAGTAATCTCGAGAAGGATCTCGCGGGCGAGCTACGAAGTCAGACATCTTCTGGGCAGCAACAAGGCCTCGGTAACTCCAACCTTACCTGCAATGCCTTGTTGGACGACCTGGACTTTGAAGTGCCGCTGAATCTCTGGGACGTAGACACCGACCTATGGGGAAGATCACTTGGTAGGACAGTTTCCCACACGCTTGTCGTGCAAAGGCCAGTTTTGCTCACTGCGTACAGGGCCCCAGAATTCCTTGTTGTTTCAGTCACATACCAAATTAGATGACAACTCGAGTCCTCGGGTGTCCGATATCCATTCTCTTAGGGACTCTGTAGCACCCAATGTCGCTCCTCCCGAGATCCCTACGGGGCTGTTTATCAAAGCATACGCTGAACAGAACGCCTTTATCGGTTAGGTCCCACGCTTGATCCTCGAAACTTGTAGTGGAATTTGGCTGACCTGCTATTCACAGGCCTGAACTCGGCAGGTTCGACGTTAGCAATCTGCTTGAAAGACTGCAGTGAGAGATCGCCGAGCTGCAGATGGCCCGATGGGCTGAGTTTCCTATTCACGGCTGGTCCTCACATGAGCGAGTGCAACATCCCAAGCATGGCCCGGACTGCAAAGACGGACTTGCCAGACAAGGCATTCGCCGAGCGCGGAATAAGAGGTGAGAGAAGTAGCCATTCACATCGCTGGGCATGGCTGATATTCTTGCGAAGCCTATTTCGACAACGTCCACCCAGTATATCCCGTCATCAACCGGCCTAGCTTCCTGCATAACTGGGAGCTGCTCTATGCCAAGGACAGTCAGGACCCCGACGTCTTCAGCTTTTCTGCGCTCTGCCTCGTGGTGGCAATTGGCATCTTGAGCGATCTCCGCTCCGCGGACGAGCCCGCGGCACGGAACTCGATGCTGGCGTTGTACTGGCGAACGTGGCCCCTGATTGATGAGATCATGGGTGCTCCCTACGTTCATGCGGTTCAGATCCTGCTCCTCCATGTGAGTCTTGAGAACTACGTGGCAAGAAATGAGCTGTCTTTGCTCATTTCCTCTAGCTTACGCTGCAAATATGTCTCGGCAAGGAAGGCTTTGCGTGGGTCATTTGCGGGTCGGCAGTCCGCATGGCGCAGTCGCTCGGCCTGCACCGTCGCAGCCCAGCCGAGCTGAACTTGACCGACGAGGAGGTGCGTCTACGGTCCCGCCTCTGGTCTGTGGCATTCAGCATCGACACGTCTCTCTCGGCAGCGGAGTGCAGACCACCTGCCTCGTCCGAGGCCACCTGCGACAACCAGCCGCCTCCTTTCGAACCGGGGGACCTTGCGCCGGGGCTCTCCACAGATGTCTTATCTGAGGTGTTCCAACAATCGGTGCTGCTTTCTCACATCCGCAACCAGTACTGCACCATCGTCAGTCGCCGCGAGACGGTGCGGTCACGGGTCCAGGCGCTCGTCGCTGTCGGCGTTGCTCTTACCAACTGGTGCCTGTCGATTCCCCTGCCCTATCGACCCGGGCAGGAGATACTCGTCACGGGCGACAGCTACCAATTTGTTGCCATGCTTCACCTAGAGTATTACATGCTCCTCGCGACTGTTCACTGGGCAGTCTTGTTGTTGGCAAGCAACCACTCCAACTGCGTATCGGCCCACGACAGCCCACGGATCCGCCTGACCGAGTCACTCTGCGTGTCTGCTTCTCGGGGTTTCCTCGCGACCATGAACAGGTATGCCAGCCCTCTGCCAGCAGCAATGCCAGAACCAACAGTCTGACCTCTCAGCCTCTCCGATGCAATAGAAAACTCTGTTTTGATGCCCATCAGGTGCGTGACCAGGCGCAGCCCCGGCCCAGACCAACATGCCCCGTCCAGAGTGCTGACGGTAGCCCAGAATCCACTCACACGGCTGCATCACTATTCTGTCCGTATTCTACCGCAATCTGGTTCTGCACCCCGAGCGGTCATCCGCCAAGACGGACTTGGAGTACTTTCGCGCTGGAAAGCGTCACTTGGAGCAGAACATGTACATTGACAAGCTCAGCCCCGCGCTTCGCAGTGTTTTGAATGAGATGCTGAGATCAGCAGAGAAACTTGTGATTGACTGTGGCTCCTCGTCACGAGGCAGTGTTTGAAGTCATATTCGTCCACTGTTTGGAGGACGTGTGCTTCTTAAAGCCTGGGTCAACCGTTCCGGCTGTAATCAATATGAAAATGCAAACCGTTGAAATTAGTTTATAAAAATGACCCGGCCTTGAACCGCTTCCTGGCCGTGCCTGTCAGAAAGGACACCCAACCGAGGTACGGTGTCGAGTTAAAAGCGTTAAAATTATGAGCCCTGAAGTTAACCCCCCGTGCTCTCGCTTACTCGCCGCAGCACCAGCCCAGTGTTCGGAAGATTGAGGTACCTTGTTGCGTTTTCCGAGGAATTAAGATTGCCTGCTTATTACCACGGAAGTATCGCTCCCGAAGAAACATCGATCCGAAAGCGTGCGTGGTGGGTGAGAGGGGTAGTGCGTTCGTTGCAACACCTCAGGGTTCAAGGCCGAACAGTAGCAGAATGTGGTCGATCACAAGGATCAGGGGCAGTCATCAACGGATTGCTCCATTTCAGGAAGAGGAGCATGGCAGGACCCGTCTCTCGCTTTCGCTCAATTATACATACATAAGCAATCAAGCCGGGCTTCGTCAGAATTTGGTAGGAGCATAACCTCTCGTATCCTCCATTATAACACCTCATGAAGCCTCTGACACGTGATGGACACTGCCGTTATCATCGTTGGAGGAGGGCCCGTCGGCCTCTGGGCAGCCTGCGAGCTGAGCCTTGCCGGTGTCCCCGTCATCGTTCTGGAGAAAGAAAAGTCCATCTCGACAGAGACTCGAGGTGCCACCATTCACACACGCACTATGGAGGTGTTCACCATGCGCAATATCCATGAACGGTTCCTCGACCAGGGAGGCCGTTTGGCGAACGCCGGCTACGCGCAGCTCAAGACCAAAGTCTCCTTCGAGAGCCAGGACTCGGACTATCCGTTTGTCGTCATGCTTCCGCAATCCAAGTCTTCGGAACTGCTTCTTGAAAACGCCCTGAAACTAGGAGCCGATATCCGGCGTGGACACTCTGTCGCCAGCATCAGCGAGGCCGATGATGGGATTACAGTGTCGGTCGTTGGCGATGAGCGCGACGATTACAAACTCCGAGCGCAGTACCTGGTTGGGTGCGATGGTGGGACGAGCATGGTGCGGAACTGGGCAGGGATAGCGTTCGAGGGGGCTGCATCGTCCCTGAGCGCATGGGGTGCCGACATGACGCTTGACCATCCCCCAGATTCGCTGCCCTACGCAGTCTGGAACGCCAACGGAGCCATCACTATCTTCCCGCTTCCTGGAGACATCCACCGGGTGTCCGGAATCCTCCCCGAGGTTCTCGGGGAGGATGGAGAACGGACCAGCGAGTTCGAGCAGGTCCGGGACAAGACCCTTCGTGTCACAGGAACCGACTTCGGCATGCGCGACTGCCTCTCTGTGTCATCGACCACCAACGCCAGCCTACTGGCCTCCGCCTACCGCAAGGGGCGTGTCTTCCTGGCGGGCGATGCCGTGCACAGGCACTCTCCGGCCGGCGGCATGGGCATGAATGTCGGCATCCAGGATGCCATGAACCTGGGCTGGAAGCTGGCGGCCGTCGTCAACGGCTGGGGCCCGCCGGACCTGCTCGACACGTACGAGGCGGAGCGCCGCCCCGTGGGAGAGGACCTCCTCCGGCAGACGCGCGCGCAGACGGCTCTGGTTGTTGCGTTCTCCCCGGACGGCATCGGCCTCCGGGCCTTGTTTGACGACCTCCTGGAGACCATCCCGGCTCTGAACCAAAGCCTCGCTGAGCGCATGTCCGGGTTGGCAGTCCGGTACCCTCCAGCTGCGACCGACGGACACCCTCTGGTCGGGTCGAGAGTGCCGAATCTGACTGTCTCAGATGAGGGAGACAGGCTCTTCGCACTCCTCGCGACTGGAAAATATCTGCTCCTCAATCTTACGACGGCCGATCTTGACTTGGCGGCCGTCGATGGTGATACTTCTGCCATCAGGCATTACACTGGAAAGCTCAATCGGGAGCTGAACAAAGTGTCGGAGTGGAATCATGTTACCGCTGCTCTCGTCAGGCCCGATGGCTATCTGGCATGGGCAACCACCGAGACGCAGCCAAAAGCACTATCACATGAAGTCCAAGAAGCGGTGCAGAAGGTATTGCGGAGGAAGGCAGAGTAGTGTAAGGTTAGATCGAGTATTGCGTGACTACCTACCCATGTCGTCTGAATACTTGAGTGGTAGGCTATAAATAATAACAATAATAGTTACATACAGAATTATTTACTAAACTTGCATTATACTCTTTATTTGTATTTATGATTTCCCTCGCGGCACATTTCGATGGTGCTACTTGGCAATGGGGCTGTTCATCATCTTATGGGCCATCGTATTTATTTATCGTGGCAGGAGTCGCACTCCGCGTCCCTCTTGCAAAGCTGTGGGATCCCACTATCGCACAAAGCATCAATCTGCCTTCCTCTTGCCCCCATGGGCCTCGCCATCACATCTGCACATATTGTCACCAACCTCATCATTCTCTTCATGCCAGTGCCACTGGTTTTGAAGCTATTTATAGATACCCCGCTCTTTTACCCGGACGAAAAATCGCTTGCATATATATATACCTGGGCACCCAACAAACTCCCACTTCCCCTGCCACATCTCCCTTCCCGTCTTTCATCCCACGTACCTGCTACCGGGCCTTTTTCAATCTCAGCTGCCAATAGCCTGCTATCGAATTAACGCCAGTCTTTCTCGAGAATGAGTGCAAATCCGGCAAGACCGACCCTGACCTCCGACAGTGAGGTCGAGGCCCGCAAGTTGACAGTCGACGATCTGAGCGAACAACATCACGACATCTTCACCCGTGCACTATCCAATGTTTTATCTACACCCGCTGCCGAGACGACCTTTGCCCAAATTATCGATGGGGCACCGCTTAGCCAGAGTATCTTGAACACCGGTAATGGAGTCTACCCACCGACACACCCTGTTCATAACCAACACCTTGAACTATGCTCAGGAGCCTTGGATCAAGCTAGGCAAAGCCGCAGGACTTTCGATCTGAGCCACCTGAAATTCAATGCCCGGGTAAGAAAATCGAAACGTTCACTATACCGTCCTTGAACACTATACTCATATGGTATATTTAGCTTTTTTACAAATATCGAGCTGCATCATTAGGCTCAAGGGCCTTCTGCATCATTGAGATGCTTGCCGTTGCTATCCACCAAATTGCAGTTTACCTATATCAACTGTATCTAAACCTAGGCAATCACAAAGATATTGTGACATGGGTAGCGCCTACAAGTTTTAAGGGTTTTTACGAAGTCTATCCAACTGGCCAGTTACCAACCCTCTTCATTCACAAAACTACCAGGATTTTGAGAAGTATCCCGATGGAGTAGCTGATATGGTAGGATACTGGGCTGAGGCGCAGATCTTCGGCGGTGTTGTGCTCTTCGACCGCCGCAAGCCTTCAGATCGCGAGCCTCATGAAGATGTAAGTTAACTTTCTGTTTAATTCTGTTCGTTCTGTTTGATCCCTTCCTTTCTCTAGCAAATACTAATGCGACATAACAGCCCGACGCCATTTTCTTCCACTCAAGTCACAAGGATGTTACCTACCGGATTTGGCAGCTACTCGATACACAAAAGAAGGAGCTGCTCGACTTTCTGCTTTCGGATCTCGATTCGAACAGAAATTCCAGCATACCTTGTCCCTTTCCTATCTTCCCTGATCAAAAGAATCTGATACGAATTGATCCGGAAGAGCCAATTTCTGAAACGGGTATCTATCGAGACATTTGGGAGCGCAAGCCTCTTGGCGATGACGACGCAGACCCACGGTCACACTGCTGCTCTTTTAATAGCATAGATTATACGAGTCGGGAGGACTATCGCAGGTCCAGGGAAAGATGTTGGGAACGGAGGGTAGCCATAGATGAGAAATGGGAGGCTGAGGCAGACGCAGAGATAGAAGAGGCTCGCGCAGCGGCAGCTGGGCAACAAGAAGCAGAAGACGACGACGACGACGACGAACTCGCGAAGGTCTTGAAAAAGGTATAGAGCATCAGTCAGGTAGTGGGCAGCTTTTTCCTGGCACTAATTCTCTGGAGATACAGTCCTGTATATCAAGTGTACTCCGGCCCCCAAGTCAGCCTCCGGAGCAAGGACTGGGAAGTCGTGATATCCATCGTCCTCGACTACCGTTGGATGTTCGTTAACGAGCATTCTGACGGCGTAGGTCTGGTTAAAAATTTGCTATTTCTCGAAGTCCGAACCCACCCTATGTTTGAATTTTATTATCGTAGAAAATATGAGTCAATACTGGACAGTAGAGTATGACGAGAATGAGACCAAGGTGAGATGGTGATGAGGTGCTGACAAAGCCTCATACTTCATTCAGTAGGGAATGAGTCTATCTTAGTCTGAAAGATTGAAGGTCCCATCGAGTGTTTGGGGTTCTGACACAGTTCCGTTCCAGTCGTATAAGTGACAAAGATACCTGTCTTGGTTTGATTTACAGTTGCTACCGATGACCATTAACTTAAGTGCAAATCGTCTTCCAGAAAAGCCACATAGTAAGGACATGTTTGAGGATAGTAAGCTACTGTGAATACCAATGATCTTTTAAAGGTCCTTTGCTATTCATTTTTGCGGACTCGCGAGTGGTCCCATGTCGTAATTTTGTGACAAGCTAGAAATTGTGACAAGGCTAAGAAACAAGATGAAGGGCACCATACGACTCAGGTGGCTTCGAGGCCCCTGCACGGTCAGCGCTTCCAACGCTTTCTCAGATCGCCCAACGAGCACACGCTTCTTGGTCGTAGGTCTCCACAAAGAGTAGCGAAAGAAAGCAATAGTAAACCGGAATACAAGGTCTACGCACCCATGGAATTCGACCGTTCTAGAGGACTTGGACAGGACCCGACAACTGCCCACTGCATACTCGTCGCAATCGAGGCACTCAACTGGCTGGTTCAACCCCAGGATCCTCGAGATACGAAAGTTGATTTGGCGCCCGCTTTGAGCTGTACAAGACACGACATAGCATTTCATGCCATTTTCAAATCTAAGTGCTCTCAGCAATGCTTTTTGATGAGGTCTCACTAATCTCACCAACTCGATCTTTCTTAAAATCCATCTCGGAGTCGTATCAGACCCAACACGAACTGCAAAGATGGACGGACATCCCGTGAATGTCACTGTGAACGCTGTTGGCCTAGGCTGTTACACAGATGATCCGAATAACCGCACACTGAACGATCAAATGTGGAGAGAGCAGCCTGACATGAGCTACGAATGGTGCGCCATCAACTGCGCGAGGCTGCAGTATCCCTACTTCGGCCTTGAATACGGAACAGAATGTAAGAAAGCCCCTTGCTTTTGGGGTCCACCATATTTTGAAGGCTGTTTGGCCAGCGCTGATGAGGTTAGGCTTCTGTGGTTACAGGATCAACCCTCCTGGCTTTCCGACTAACAGCACATGTATGCAATGTATGCCTTGCTCGGGTAATACATCGCAGTGTTGCGGCGGGTCCAACAGAATAGAGATTGTCACAGTATCGACGATCACAACCATAATCAGCAGCAGTGATAGTGCCACGAGCACCTCCTTGTCTTCACCATCAATATCCACCAGCACGGATCAATCCTCGAGCCAGAGCTCTTCCACCTCGCAAGTTTCCTCATCTTCTGGGTCCAGTACAGCTGCCACAGTCACCACGACGCCATCGACATGGCCGTCGCCAACCGGCTTGACCGGGTTAGGCGACAGAACTTCCAGTCCCTCGACTTCCTCATCGTCGGAACCAGCGTCAGCGACAGCACCCAGTCACCCACCTCCTTCGCTGCCCGGCAACTCCAGCACCTCAGCTCGTGTCTCGTCCACAGAGCCCTTGAACAGCACGCCCGGGACATCCCAAACCACCACAACGCTTCTTCCCAGCGACGTCAACCCGCCGAGCACTGTTATATCGTCATCAGCCATGTCTAGCGACTTGTCGTCCTCCTCAGTCCCGCCGGGACAGCCCACCTCGGGCACAATCACCACACGTAAAAACACCCACCACCCGCCGCCTCCACCTTCGTCGACGGGGCCAACTGACCCGAGTCTGACGGAGATCACGGTACTCCCCTCATCGCCCAGTAGCCTCCGGGACGACCCAAGTAGCACTTCTATCGTTCGACCTCCGCCAAACTCGACCGCCCCGCCCACACTTTCAATGACGGTCCCGATAACCTCGACCGACTCCCCCGCAAGCCCCGCCCCGGCAGAGCCAACAGCTGCCCCCCTGAACAAGGCACTTCTCGCTTGCGCTGTGGTGGGAGGTGTCGCAGTACTCGGGATTGCCGGGGTGGGCATTTGGCTTTGTTGGAGGTGGAAGAAGAGAAGCGGGCCGAAGCAGCAGGCGGACGATGACGATATCTCGATGGTGGGGGTCCCTAGGGAAGAGGACATGCCCATGGGGATGCGGAATGGGATCCGGCGTGTGAGGGGAAATAATGATTAGGTGGAGGGGTGGGACATTTTGGGAGAATATCAGAAGACTTTTTGGAACTGGGCTTTGGAAAGTCGTCGTGGTGCATGGGATCCGGCACCCGGGGTCCATCGTTGCTGTCTTGAGACCTTGCAAGGAAGGCGGCGCTCATGCTGGCAAGTGGGGCCAGGAAACCACCACAGGAACATTTGGAGATGGATTATTTTAATACATACGTTTCCGAGTGTTGAAACTGCGGTTATTGTACAAGTTACGGTGGAATATTCCAATGACAGCGACCTTGATTGAGTCTTCCGGATGATGACTGACAAGTTCTCAAGTCTCGAGTGTAAGAAGGTCTGATATGGTCTTTGGCGCAACAGTTTGAGTCCCAGACACGCGTATTATTGTGAAGAAGGCCTTTCTGGGCCTCCTTTTGCTAATGTCATGAGTCTGTTATTAAAGGAGAACATGTTGTACAAGCCAGAGTCGCCCCCCTCGACTCTCCCCCTTCCTTGAGAAGTAAGGGTCAGGGTTTGTCATATTACTAGACTGCCAACTTCAACTTGTGAGGGGAGGGGATGGGCCCCACTCATCAGTTAATAATTCTCTCTAACCAACACCTCTCTTACGTGTGGGCCTTGAAGTCACCATTTCCTAGGGAGTCAAGAACCAATTTAGTCAGTCATCTCAAGCAGTCAGTGTTCAAGCGGCCAATATCGCCATCGCCTTGATCAACGCCCAGCCCGACCCGAGAGGTGGTTGCAACCATCTCCACAGACCACAGACCACAGACCACAGACACAGCCCCTCCGTGACACCCATCTCACAGGCCCAGGAAAACAAACAACAAGAAATGGCAACAGCAGCAGCAGCAGCAGCAACGACGCGCTACAAGCTCGTCTTCCACGCGCCGGTGGCCGCCGTGGCCGCGTGCAAGCAGGCCGTGTTCGCGGCCGGGGCGGGCCGCTACCCCAACTACAGCGAGTGCGCCTTCACGGTGGTGGGGACGGGCCAGTTCCGGCCGGGCGGCGCGGCGAGCCCACACATCGGCAAGGCCGGGGGCGGGGTGGAGGAGGTGCAGGAGGCCGCGGTGGAGACGCTCTGCGTCGGGGAGGAGACGACGAGGAGGGCCGTTGAGGCCCTGAAGAAGTGAGTCTACTTTTTTTTCTTCTTTGAGTTCCTTGGTTTTTTTGGGGCGGTTCGGTTGGCGATGTGGCTGATGTTTTTGGCAAAGGGCCCACCCATATGAGGAGCCGTCGTACCATGTGTACAAGCTGGAGGACTTCTGAAGGGTCATGGGACGACGGTCAAGCAACGGGGATGACGGGTCCGTGGGTGGAGCAGCTGTAGCTTGGAGCAAATTGAATAGTTGGCACTTTGCCATGGGGTATCAAATCTATTAGATCCGTCATCACTGCAATGTCCTTTTGAGGCCGGAAATGACAACGCCGCCGCTAAATGATCAAATGATGGGCCCAGATGCACGATCCCGCCTTCCTGACCCTGATCCCGATCCCCGACCCCTTATGGGTCGACGATAGCTATCGTCGCCGCGTCTGCCAACTTGTCCACTATGCCACCAGAAACGGGCTCCTTGTTGGTTGGCCTCGGCTTCTTTGCCTTCTTGGGCTGGCTGCTGTTGCTGTTGGCCTTCGCCGCCTTCCCGCCGCCTTCCCTCTCCATCCTCCAAGCCTCCTCGATCTCACCAAGCGCAGCCAGGACGCCAGGCCCCGACTTGCCGTAGATGACGTCCTCCTGGTGCCTGGTCCACGGCTTGAGCACGTAATCGGAGACGGTGGCCGCGTCCCTCGCCTCCGGGCGCCCGATGCCGACCGAGACCCGGGCCCACTTGGAGTCCCCGTAGTGGTCGGCGTTGACGACGGCCTTGATGCTCTTGAGGCCGTTGTGGCCGCGGTGGCTCTTGTCCCACCTCTGGACCTTGATGGCGCCCAGGTCCTCCTCGAGGTCGTCGTTGACGATGACCAGCCCCAGCGGCCTCGTCGGGTCCTGCTCCCGATGGGATGCCAGCGCCTCCTTCCACGCCTTTGCGACCCACGGCCCGGACACGTTCATGAAGGTGGGGCACTGCACGAGGGTGTACTTGTCGCCCGCGGACGCCTTGGTCGCCTTCTTCCCGATGCGCTCGGACGAGAAGGGGGGCTGGCCGCGCTGGACGTGCAGCTGCTGCTGGACAGCCTGCAGGGCGAGGTGGCCTGCCGAGTGGAGCGTTTTTGTGTGGGGTGCTGGGTTCCCCAGGCTGACCACGAGGAAGCGAGGGTTGAAGTTTGACGGCGCGTCCTCCGTCGCCGTTGTTGAATATGTCTGATGAGACATGGCTGAGTTTGGTGATGTTTGTGAGTGTGATAATAACGAGAGCAGCAGGGAGCGAGCGGACGCAAGGCCATGACAGCAGCTCGAGGCTGGTGTTATGTACCCTGACAAGGCCATTCTGGTCCAGGCGACGGTGCTTATTGTTCGATCTAGCTCTATTTTTGATGACTCTTTGCCGTGCCTTTCTTTTGCGGCTCCAAAGAAGCAGACGGCGGGAGGTAAAGGGACAGGCGGTGCAGCGCTAGAGGAGGTCGGCGATCCCGGGCCGTTGGATGTCCGGCTCTGGGACAGCCAGTTTGATTCGAAATCAGGGTGCTGACTGAGATGGGAATTCAGGTCGAGTCACCGGCGAGTTTTGATCGAGTGAGAGGTTGCAGCAAAGACTGAGTGACGGAACAGAGAGCCAGTGGGTTAGTGGCTGAAAAAGGTGGCTGAGCATCCTCCTGCCCGTCCGTGTCGGTGACGTAGGCCCACCCCACCTCTAAATGTTGTCCTCGTACCTCGACTAGTATGAAGGAGTACATAAGCTGCCCAGCCTCGTACCTCTACCAGGTCATGCACAGCCACAATTTGGGCCTCTTTCCCATCTCCGCCCGCTTGCCTGCCAGTGCCCGCAGCAGTCGTTTCCCGACGGACGATCAACAACATTCTGGGGCTGCTTCAGCTGCCTGACGACGACATCATCCCAAAACAATACACACGACGTACTATCCTACTCTCAACAGCAACACCCGACACAGCTGCACGTCGCTATCGTACCTGGCTTCCTCTCCTCGATCCTCAAAGCACCACCGACCAACCCACCGTCCTTGCTTGACTCCCCCCTATCCAATCCATCGAAGTGCCCCCCCCCCAGACAGTCGCCCAAGATGTCGTGGGCAGGTACGAGGCCAATCCTGCGATTCCCCGAGACGCTCGGGCTTGGACTGACGGGCTTGGTTTGCAGGTTTCAAGAAGAATGTCAACCGCGCGACGACGCAGGTCATGATGAAGACTGGTCCGTCCAATTCCCCTGCCCCGACTCCGCCAATGATGACGTGACAACGGGCTGACCGTCGACGCCGATGTTAACAACAGGCCATGTCGAGAAGACAAATGACCGCGATTACGAAGTTGAGGAACGGTACGGAATCAACCGCCTGTCATAACTCCCGGACCACCGAATGGGGATCTGACAGCATACAATCCACAGCCGGTTCCGCACGATGGAGGCGGCATCATTACGGCTGCAGAAAGAGGCTAAGGGATACCTCGATTCCCTGCGAGGTCCGCATACTCACTCTCCCAACACGCCCATCCCCACCGTCTGACAAGGGAACACAGCAATGACGGCGTCACAAATGCGCATCGCCGAGACCATCGATGCATTCTACGGAGACGCCGGCGCCAAGGACGGCGTCAGTAGGAGCTACAAGCAGGCCGTGGAAGATCTCGACGCCGAGACGATAAAAGCACTAGACGGCCCATACCGGTATGGTCGGCTAGCACCTGAAGAGGGCCGCTGGACTATGGCTGACAAGGCGGCAGGACGACGGTGCTCGAGCCCATCACGAGATTCTGCGCCTACTTCCCCGACGTGAACGAATGTATGACCACCCACGGCCGACATCACCACGATGGCCAACATGGCGCACGACTGGCAGCGACAAGCTGACATTGGCAACAGGTATCAAGAAGCGAAGCCACAAGCTCCTCGACTACGACGCACTCCGCGCAAAGGTCAAGCGGCTCGTCGACAAGCCCGACAAGGACGTCACCAAGCTGCCCCGCGCCGAAAAGGAGCAGGAGATGGCCCGCGCCGCCTACGAGCAGCTCAACGAGCAGCTGTCCACCGAGCTGCCCCAGCTCATCGACCTCCGCGTCCCCTACCTCGACCCCTCCTTCGAGGCCCTCGTCAAGATCCAGCTGCGCTTCTGCGCAGAGGCGTACAGCCGCATGGCCCAGGTCCAGCAGTACCTCGACGCCGAGACGAGAGACCAGTACGCCCAGGGCCAGCTGGATGCCCGGGTCGAACAGGTGTTGCAGGAGATCAGGGAGCTGAGCATCAGCGGTACGGTCTAGGCCCGGGGCTTGATAGAGCGCACGTCTTGAGTATTGTTCGCAATGGTTGGCGTATCCGGTTCTTTCTTGGGGGGTTCTCTGGTCAAAGTCTCTGTGGTTACAGAGCCATGGCCATTGGTGATGTGAGCTTTTCTTCTTTTGGTTACGGGAGGGCCCTCTTGCCAAAAAACGTCGCCCAGGGCCGTGGATGCTGCCCGGGTGGTTCCCGACCCCTTCGGCTGTACGACGGGTGAGGCCGCTACACAAATGGCATTAACATCTTCAAACCTTACAACTAATGTATTCTAAACCACTAGACTTGTCTCGCATCTCCCCGGTGGCTTACAATGCTCGACAATTCGTGATCCTCCACGCGCCACCAGCCACTACTAGCCAGTCATGGCCACACGAGGCATGGCCAGCCAACATGTGCTCGATCGGCCCTGGACAGGAAGCCGAGGTGACTCAAAGCCCGCCTGTGCAGGTGAAGCAGAGCCGCCGTGCTTGGGAGATCGCATCTGGAGCTATCATCCCACGGGTCCTCCTTCCGGTGACGAAGGGGGCATGAGCCTCCAGATGCCCCTGCAGGATCAGTCAGTCTATCTTGCAGGCCGGAAGCCATCGCCTAGGATCTCAAAGCTCCAAGCAGAAGACGTGCCTTTGAAGAGACTAGCAATACGGAGCACACGCTGCCGGTGGTGTAATGCCAGTGACGCGGTCCGCGCTGCCGCATTTGTGATTGGCTATGTCAGCCGCGCCGCACTGGCAGCCTCGTAGGCCCTAAGAGGTACCTGTTTGGCGAGCCTCGCGGTACCTTTCCCAACTGCCGGACAGTGATTAGGCAATCGTACGTACCCCTGACTGAAGAGGCAGCGCCGCAATGGCGAGCTGCACGCCTTCATACGTGCTGAGACTACCTCGCCCTGAAACGTGCCTCTGGCTAAACACAGCGGGCGATCGCTAGCTACCTGTATCTCTTGTGCCCAGTTTGGTTTAAGCTGAGTCTGTTCAACCAATCGTTGATCCCTTTTCTGTTATGGTAGTGACAGACCCTGCATTAGATAGTTCCAGAATTCTGAAAACCAGCCTTCCAACCAGTAATCTCTTTTGCCGCCGTCGCGCCAAGACTCGTTCTGATCAGCATCGAGCTGCAGAGGTTGCGGTGCAGTCCCTGTTACAGCCAATAAATGAATGAAGCGACTGGGATGGCATGACATCATTGCACAAGTGGGGTTCAACGTAAGCTATATACACAAGTGGCACAGCACTAATTGTGGCCTGATCTACATGGCTGTACGGAAATGATTGGCTGTTCGACAGTTCTCGATAATAACAGCTGAGGCCCCGGCTGAATAGCTGTCTTCTCCCTTGAAAACCTCCCCCGTCTCCCAGGAAATGTTTTGCTGTCATTTAGGTCAACAGTTCTCAGCACCAGACATGAACGCACCTTGCGCAATCTAATCATTTTTTGAAGCAAGTTTCGATCTTCGCCCTTGTCTTTCCACTGCGAAGTGGAAGTTCCCAGTGTCAAGAAGCAGCCTCAATATGGGCGTATGTTCAAGGTGCTCAGCGGCGATCCATGCCCTAGGACCTCCTCAAGGATGGCGCGACAATGAGACTCCTAGGTCAAAGTTCGTGACAATACTGCCCAAGTATCAGATTACGCAAGTGCTCGACTGTTGGATCTGCACTAGACTTTCCGAGTGGCTGGACATTCAAGATGAAACGTCGTCCATGAAATGGCGCAATGAAGGGCTCGAGGTAGAATACAGCGTTCATCAACAACTCACATTGCAAGGCGCGTCACGAGAAGATGGTCTACCTCCACTATCCATTCTCATGAATCCTACCGGCAATAAAGAGGAAAATGCATGTTACGTCGAGCTGAATTTCGTTTCTTCCCAAAGTAAGAACCCTTGAGCCATTTATGTTCAACCTGGAAAATGGGAAGACCTAATGCCAATATTACCTGTGAAGTACACCTGGCTACATCATCGAGGCGTCCCAGTAGCTCGCTAGTGGATCTGGAACTTATCGAAAAATGGTTCCGCAGATGCTCAACCGATCACGCGAGGTGCAGACGGAACGACCGGGACTGGTACCCGACGCGTTTGCTCCATCTCGGATCACAGGCCAGCGATGTCAGAATTATTATCACCAAAGATCATCCTCCTGATGGCCCTTATATGACATTGAGCCATCGATGGTCTAGCCAAAGTTACAAGAGGTTGGAATCGTCAACCATGCTGCAGCTGCAAAAGGCTGTTAACGTCATAAGTCTACCTCAGGTGTTCCAGGATGCGATCAGAATAGCTCGTCATCTTGATGTAAACTACCTTTGGATCGATTCCTTGTGCATTAAGCAGGACAAGAACGACCTAACAGATTGGATGGAGGAGTCCAAGATGATGGGCCAGGTCTATTCTTCGGCTTGTTTGAATATCTCAGCTACGTGGCGAACCGAGAGCGGCGACCGTCTGCTGGGATGCAGTTCCTGGGCTTCAAAGCTTCCCTCCGAGATCAAGATCGACTTCGAAAACCAATCAAACAGCTACTTCGTAGTTGACGGCTGTCTTTGGAGAGACGAGGTTGACGATGGACCTCTAAACGACCGTGGCTGGGTTTTCCAGGAACGCTACTTAGCGAAACGAGTGGTACATTTTGGCCAGAGTCAGTTGGCATGGGAGTGCGAAGAATGGCGGGCGCTAGGGATGTTTCCCGACGGGTTGCCTTTTTATCTCGGTGAGCCTGAGTCGAAACCCGGGCGTGATGCGGTCATGACAGCGTCGATACCACAATCCAGGCAACTGCAAGAGCAACACATGCGATTCGCCGAAGACTGGCAACAGCTCCTTAGCAAATATTCCCGATGCGAATTTTCTTTCCACAACGATAAGCTCACGGCCTTTGAGGGTATAGCGAGGTGCATAATGGAAACCAGTCCAGAAGATACCTACCTCGCAGGTTCATGGAAAAGTACTGCATTGTACGATCTCCCATGGTATCGGCATGGAGATGACCGCATGTCGTTTCCCATCCAAAAGACACGCGGCCGTGCACCCAGCTGGTCTTGGGCCTCTGTTGATGGGGACATCAATTTCCCATTAGTCACTAATCCTTTTCCAAAAGTCATGCTTCGTTATGCTGAGGTCAAGAGTTTGGTTGGCCAAACTCAACTCACCAGCAATGCAGTGGCTACCGGAGGCACGATTCACTTAGGGGGCTGTTGCCTCCCTCTGACCCTCCGGCGATCAGAATACAATGATATCATTGGCTTTTCCTTAGCTGGGTTACAATTCTCGACCACGGAAGGGCGCCTAAGGTCAGGAATTTACATCGAGTGCTGTGAGGATATTTCTTGCCCGCCACTCTATCCTGAGAAAATTTTCTTTCTGCCGCTCTTCTGCATGACCCACTCTCTATACGGCATTGTTCTGAAAAAAGTGCGTGGAATTGGTAAATATCGGCGGATTGGTGCCGTCAGCATTGCACTCATGGCGACTATAAATGGTACCCTGGATGAAACGGGCGAGAAAATTATTTCACAAAGACGGACACAACCTCAGGCGGCTGTCGCTTCGTCCGAATTCGGTCCAGTACAAGATATATGGAGTCAGCCTGCGGTTGATTTGGTGGCCTATCTCGAAAAGCAGAGAAGACATATTCGTCGCATCAGTATCTCCTAAGTTTGATCGGGATCCCAGGACATCGGACCAAAAAAAAGCCCCCCCAAAAAACAGGACAGAAGTTTGAATCGGCTCTAATATCCCCTTGAATGGCAGTGACGAGGGTGCCTACCGTATCAAGTTGGAAAGTCGAGGCTATTCCTACATCCTTACAGGCCTCAGGCGCTCTTCGAGCTCCATCGTTGCCGCTTTCAGCTTCATATATGCGCTTATCGTCTCGAAAATCACAAACGTGCTCGTGTTGCCGTCCAATCTTGTCCCGTGCATGCTAATTGAGACTCTCACAGCTCCGCAGATTGATGGCATCAAAATGTGCAAATATGTTATGTAATGTTCTAGGATAATTCGTCGCGCAACATGCAAAAGCCTTGGCTGGAAGCTATGCACAGATGTCATTATACAGGGTACTTGTTTGCATGTCTTCTGCGTGAGATTTCTATAAGTTATGTTTTTTCTGCTAATTGAATCACTAGCTGTTGGATCTAATATCCATCAATAGGACTGGCAGAGAGGGTTTTACGAATACTATCCTTCTTTAAAATTACTAGTGAGGGTGCTTCTTTCCCCAGGTCATAATACGCAGAATAATATGATACGGATCTACCTTTGTAGCTGCTTTGATATATATTTCCAAATCCACTCCTCAAAACAACTTTCGTAGCATTTGTTTTGAAGATTTCAAAATGTGTGTTCTGCTTTTTATATACATTTCTCTAATAGTCGAGCGGCGTTAAGGCAGTACTAAAAGCAAGGAACTATGCTGTGATATAGACCCACCGAAACGGAAAGATGAGGATACTAGTGCGAGAAACCAGTGATACTGATCGTTCGAAGCGACTGCCTAGGGGACTTTGCGAGCTATTTAAATCTCTCCTTGATTACATCAAGGACTTATGAAGTACAGATGGCTGTCCTGCATCTAGCTGTGGTTACAGCATATTTGCCAGGAACCGGGCATAACTGATCCAGCAGCCTGGATGCTGTAAGCTGCCCCATCCTAACTTGCCTGCATTAAGGATGGGGTATAAAATAAGCGGTGTTAGGGTGCTTCAGGCCCATTAAATCGGCCGGTTCCAGGTGCCCTTTTTTCAATGGCCTAGCTATCGGGCAATGAACCTAAAACTCTCTCACAACTCTTATTATTGTAATTCAGATTCATGTGCGCCAGCAGTGGTGAGGGTTAGCAGATAAATAGTCAAAAGTTGAGTATCAAGCCGCTCGGCAGCATCCGAAAACCAGGACCAGGACCGCAATTGGGAGTGAACTGATCACTCGGCTGTGTCATTCAAATCCTCAAACCCCTAGAATATCAAGGCTCGATGACAAGACTGCGGCGGCATCGAGGTGCCCGCATCCGTCACAAAGTGTGTGTAGAGACTAGTGTAGAACTAAAACTGACAGCGAGCGGGTTCGTTCTTGGGTTCCTCTCGGACCCACAGCATCGCCGATACGTCAAAACACAACACGACTATTGACAACGGGATGTGGATACTTGGACATCACGAGTTGGCAAGAGTTCTGTAAATGGAAGTGCTCTGCCACCCCATCCGACCCATCCGTTTATATACGTGCCCATGTGCTGATATTCGACTTCTGGAGCGGTTGGCTTTGGCGATCGAAATCAAACAGATCGACAGCAGCTGAAGGTCCATGTTTGGAGCTTGATCCCTGGAGGCTGCATGGGTCAAGACTGGTATACTTGGGGGAGCCTGTTGAAAAGCGAACAACACGCCCCAGGCCCCGGGACGTCGAAAAAGAAATGGCTCACCGAGCGCACCACGAGGCCGTTGAGCATTCATTTCATTCAACGCGACGCACAGACGGCTAGTATGGGGCCAAACTAGACTCAGGGCAATAAATGATAGAGTCTGTGCCCCCTTGGGGTCGATCCGAATGTGGGGCCGTTCAAGATCAGGGACAAAGTCGTTTAATTGGGATATAGGCTTGTAGCCCTACGAGTGTCGGGGCCGACGGCCCTTGATCACACACACAAAGCCCGCAAAAGGAGGACAAACAGCAAAGAATCCCACGCACACGCGCACACACACTACGGTGGCGCTCGGACGGCTGGACGATATTCTGTGACCCCTCCGCCCTTCGTTGAGCACTAGTCTCGCTCGCCTTTTCCTCGACGGTCCTAGGTCAAGCGTTCATGTGCGCTGCGGCTGCAACGCTGGGCCCTACGACGGGCTAGTAGGGATTGACTGATGGGCGGAGGAGGGATGAAGGGCACACGAAGCGGTCGGAGGCCGGCCGGCCTTCTGCAGCTTTGCCCATCGACTTGGATGGATTCCCCCTCACCTGCCCAACCTCCCCCCCTCCCGGCCACATGCACGTCCTCTCTTCGCACCGAGGACCGAGACTGCGCCGCCGCCCCTGGCATGTCGCCGGGCGTCCCCTGGCTTCGGCCAGTTGACGTTGTTTTGGGAAGGTCAAGGTTCTCTTTCGCCCCAATCTAGTCGACATTGCCTCGGGTGCGTCCCGCCCGTCCCGACAAATTGGAACTCCGGCGTGAATCAACCTGATCAACCGGCCACGGGCTCCGCTAATGAAGGGTCTGCGGCGCCCGACGGGACTAGACCACAGACCTTGGCAGCGTGTCCCCTATCACGATCGATGCTGGCTAGCACAGCCTTGAATCTGGAGAACGCTATATCAAGTATTAGTGTACATTGACGTTGTTGTTTGAGATGATGGTGGGTTGGTCACTCAGGCTCAGTATTAGGATTTGTCTAACCGGGTGCTTTCAAATCCCGCACATATGCAACATTTGAAAAGAAAATAAAACAGGTGGTTGCGTAAACAGGTAACCGAACAGGAGACCTCATTCGCGCATTAAATGTCGAGTGCAGCGACTTGGGTATCGGAGAGTTTCTCGGCGCGTCCTGGACGAAATCCCAGTCGAGGTGGAGCAATTTAGGCAGAGCGGCATTGTCCCCATTGAAGAAAGAATTGCGACAGCACGCGAGGATCTGCCGACCGCGTGCGATGACTGGCCGGGCCTCCAGTTGCCTCCAAATTCAACGTCCAGGATAGCGTAGCACTCGCCGCCCTGGGGGAGGGGGGGCCTATGCAGCGTTCTGTGCAGTAGCACCACCACCTCTCTCTCCATACGTACTGCATACGGTGTCAGTCTAACAACCTGCCCTACCTAGTCACTCCTCCGCTCCCTGTGGAATACGCGTGCCCGTCCAACGTTCCGAGTGCCCCCGGATCGTCTGGCAGCCCGCGTCTCATTTCCTGCAAGGTAGTTCCATCGTGCCGGAACTAGGCTAAAAGATTTGGCCCAGGAAGCCCCGCCGCCGGACGGCGAACCCCAAGTTCACGTCGGGGAAGAAGAAGAAGCATGCCAAGAGAAATGGCTTTCCGCTACGTGGGGCTCGTGGCCACACCCAACCTCCCAGAGAAATCGGCAAAGTCAAAAGAGACGGGCTGAGCACACGAGACAACGCCGCGTCAGACTTTATGCCACCCCTTCGTGGGAGGACGGGCGACCTTTCCCCGGTACCGAGCGGCTGCCATCTCGAGATCTGCGAACGTCAACCTGATGCTGTGGTCTTGGGTGCTACTGCTACCACTTACTACTACTACTTGGTGTTATGGCTGCCTCCCGTCTGTGCCTCTCCTGACAGCTCTGGCTAGCTGTGCACCAAGATCTGCGGCCACCTTGGCTTCCCGCTAGCCAAGGCTCGCAGAGACTCGGAGCGAATCTTAAACTCTGGAACTATGAGTAGGGGGTGCTGGAGGGGGCATGGACATCCCCTGCAGTTTCATATCCGGTAGAAAGCCACACAATTTACGTAGAGCAGCAACCTCGCAGCACCCGCAACCTGCGCAACGAGGGTTGCTGCTCTCGCCCCCTCTGACGGTCGCGGTGGAGTAAGTCACTTGGGTAGCTTCCCGGTTGCATTTTGCCGGGAAATCCATACCTTTTCAGGTACAGTACTGCGGTGACTGAGAAGGCCCCTAAGTCGCTGCCCCTACTTCGCGCTTCATCGTACCGGATGTTACCCTGATGTGCTAGCACACAAACTACCTAGGCCGCACCGGAGGCTCCCTCTCCTAAGCCAATGGCGCTGCTGGGGCCAATATGCATCATCTCCTGGTGGTGAAGACTGGGGGATCCGTCCAGTTCCCTGGATATTCGCTCTCGCGGCCACGGTTTTGAAGATCATGACCCCGGGATATGGCTCTTTGGGCACCAGTCCGTCAGGTGGACGTTCGTAATAGTCTTGCGGGCTAAATCCCCGTCCAAGAGGAACCCCCAGGTCTCAACTCTGTTTCGCAGATCTAGCACTTGAGATGAGCGCACTTTGCAGGGGCCCGGTCGACATGCATACCCAGACAGGGGTTGACAAGTTGGTTGAGCGACAGTTTCCCCTGACTGACCTCGGTACTTCGACGTCCACCCAGGTCTTTTTTGTTTTGGGCCTCAGGGGGGGAGGTTTGCACTTCCTGGACGTGGACTAGCAGGATGCAACGAGAGTACCCTGCATGGGGATATGAAATATATCAGTGGGTCCCCGTCTGGATGTCGTCTTGTCCGGTAATGTCCTTTCTCCCCAACCATGATCGGATCACGTTCGGCCGAGCAACTATATTGACTTGATATACAACCCCTCGCAGGGCTGTCTGTCTGTTTGACTTTGCCAGCCAGACCACCCACGCTTTTATGTGAACAGAGAAGATATCTTGGGTGTCTGTCTCTACGGGCTGCCGTCGTAAATTGACGATCCACACAAGGCAGCAAATCTTTCAGTCCGGACAGGGTCCTACGAGAGAAAGAGTGGAAAGGGGATAAAAACATATTCCGGAACCTCGTCACAAGCAACCACATCACAATGTCGAACATTGGAGGATCAGGCCCCATGGACGTCGACCACTCCCTAGATGGGCAGTCACAGGTCACCTTCATCGTCATCATCCTGAGCCTGGCGACCGTCATCTCCACCGCAGTTGTCGTCCTGCGCATATTTACCCGCTCACGCATCCTGCGGACATTCGGGCCCGACGATGCGGTAATGGGCATAGCGCAGGTGCTCACTATAGGTGCAGCTGTGGCAATTGGACTAGGTATGTCACCTGTACTGCGGGAACTTGTCCATGACGGCCTCCTGGCTTATATCTCTGCCTCTCATCCTGAGAAATTGAATCGGTCTTCTGACAACGAGTCCCACACACAGAAACAAAATGGGGACTGGGCCTCCACTCCTGGGTGATGCTCCCAGAGGACTTCACGCCGTACATGAAGGCGTTCTACGCCTCGGTCGTCGTGTACAACGTGGCGACGTGCGTCGTCAAGATGTCCATCCTGC
Organism: Diaporthe aspalathi; assembly: GCA_001447215.1. Classification (NCBI taxonomy): domain Eukaryota; kingdom Fungi; phylum Ascomycota; class Sordariomycetes; order Diaporthales; family Diaporthaceae; genus Diaporthe; species Diaporthe aspalathi. Next base: position 27,709 of record LJJS01000750.1, read on the forward strand.
TGCAGTACCGCCGCATCTTCACCGGCTCCGTCATGCAGAAGCTCACCATGGGAGGGCTCGTCTTCGAGGGCGCCTGGGCGCTCACCCTCTCGGTCCTGCTGCCCCTGGTGTGCAGCCCCGTCGCGAACTTCTGGGACCCCAGCGTCCCCGGCAGGTGCCTCAACCAGCTCGCCATCTGGTACGTCATGGCCTCGATCAACCTGGTCTCGGACTTTGTCATCTTCAGCATGCCGCTGCCCGTCATCAAGAACCTGCAGCTCCCGAAGAAGCAGAAGATCATGCTGATGGGCGTGTTCTGCCTTGGTTTCCTGTAAGTGGTTGACCCATAATTATGCGAGTGCCGCTACCCCCCCC
>LJJS01000750.1:28072-69524 GCA_001447215.1 Diaporthe aspalathi
CCAAAAAAAAAAAAGAAAAAAAAAGGCTAAACATTTCTGGCAGCACATGCATCATTTCCATCTACCGCATCAAGACCCTCAAAGTCGCGGCAGATTCGACCGACCCAACCTGGGACAACACCGACGCAGCCGTCTGGTCCTTCATCGAGCTGTCCATTGGCGTGCTGGCGGCCTGCCTGCCCACCCTCCGGCCCCTGTTCGCCCTCATCCTGCCGCGCTTCTTCAAGTCGACCATATCCGGGAGGACGGGCCAGTACAACGGGCTCTCCGGGAAGAGCACGGGCAACATGTACAACCGGTCCAGGACCGGCAACACGGGCGTCAAGAGCGTCTACCCGGCCGACGGCGACAGCGACACGGACGTCCTGAGGGGCAACGCGAGCAGGGGGTCCGGGGGCGGCCTCGAGCTGCCCATCATGTACAACGTGACGGTCACGGGGGGCAAGAAGGGGAGTCGGGAATCGGAAATGCGGCCTGGGCCGAGTGACTCGTTGGCAGGAATCCAAACGACCACTGTTGTTACTCAGAGGGTGGACTCTCTGTAGTTTCTTTTTTTTTCCCTTTTTTTTTGTAATGTTTACCAGATACCACAAAGCAATTCACGTTGTCGATTTGACCACTACCCTGATGTCATGATCCATATACGTCAATGTTGATGAGAATTTGATCAAACACTAATTCGACAAGACCTGTTTACCGGAGACGAATAAGTCAAAGCAGGTTGACGCACTCTGAGAATAGGGGGCCGGTCAAGCAACTGCGAGCTGCGAGCTTCTCGACCCGGGTGCGTGCTCCTTGGCTCGCGTGGTGAACAACGCAAGCAACCTTAATTGGTGGATGGCACAAAAAAGCCGCGGACCAGTGCCACGGGATTCTCCAGGTTACACTGTGAGACCTGCTTGATCCTGACAGCTCCGCTGCGGCCTAGGCAGACGGGCCCCTGGGGTGACCAATGATACTATACGTTACTCACCCCGAGTAATGTGACTTCGCGGCGGGCTCAGTCGGCCGTCTGTGGCACATCAAGCTTCGCGAAACAGGGTGCGGGACGGTACCTCAACACGTTGAGTTGTAGCACGTTGGTACTGGAGCACGTCCAGGTCTTGCTGGGGGCCACGTGGAACTGTGGTAGACCCAAAAGCCAGCTGAAATTGAGCTGCGAATCCTGTCAGCGCGCTGAGACCGGGAAACTTCCTGAGAACCACGGAACAATCCCACAACACGGTCACCCCTGAACGTCCTGAGCACCCGGGGGAGACTTGGCATCCAAAAAAGCATTTGTGTTGTCCAATGACGATGACAAGAGGCCGTCACAAACATGGAGTGTTTTGAATTCAGAGCAAACTTTAACGGGGGCAGTTCCTCCCAACAATCTCCCATGTCTGATGAGGTGTCAGGGTGCTAAGTAAGCTCTACTGACATGCACTGGCAGCGTTGTCAGCGGTGCAGCAGATTACCGGGGGCCGCAGAGTAGAATTAGAAACCGACGAGACCCCTGTGGTGGCTATCAACCCAGACAGGTGAAATGGCCAGACCATGATCCTATTGCAACTCTTGACGGGCTCAGTACGTTTCTAGTCGCCCTTTTCCAAATGCAACTTCACACTGCTACACCGTCGTCGGGTTCTCTTCACTCTCCGATACGACATCGGGGACGCGGTCAACTAGCTTCTACCCGGCATATGTGAATTACGTCGTACCTGCATGCGGAGAAACACCGACGGGTCTAATCCTGCGGTGGACGCCCATGCCTCAACACCAAGCTGATAAATTCAGATCCAGTTAGCCGTTCACGCCACAGGATGTCGTCGAGGGTTCAATGAAGCTCTGGACTAGCGTCCAGACCACTGCACGACGTCGAGGCTAGAACTTGGGTGTTAAGATTCTAGACGCCACATATCCAGGAGGACCGGGGCATATGTGGAGAGCCGAGGGACTAAGATTGTGATCTGATAGTTGCCGATGCATGTGTGCGCTTCCCTATGCGGGCGCTCAAGCTTGCAGCCAGTCTCTACGGATCTGATAACTACTTAGTGAGCACCGTAACTATGCATTCAACCCATCTTCCATGGCTGCCGGGCGCACACAGGCTTCTGGAGAAGTCCGTCCAATCAAGGTAAATAGTAGGTAACGGGCGACTAGCCGTGTGAGGCTGGCGACTATGCTGCTTGAACGTGGCTGCGGCTTCACCGACATAATGCAACGAAGATTTCAATTTCGCCAGGTTGCACCCTCATCACGCTTTCAAATCACCTCTGGCCCACGCTGGAATTCACATCGCAGTGCCGATGCAGGGAGGCCACTAAATAGTTCGGCAGTGGATGAGGGTTTTCCTGTGACGCCTTGTCAACACACTAGGGAAGGGCGCCGTTTTCATTACATGAAAGCCACTACCGTAGTTTGGATGCAATGTAACGACGTTGTAGTCGCATTGGCGACTGCCGTGAACGAGAAAAGTGGCATGTCATGAGAACCCTCGTGACCCATGCCGCATACCTTCGGACGAAGAACGAGATTATGGACTAAAGGCTGATTTGGGATGGCGCACGGTGAGGTTGTTTTAAGGAGACACTGGCATTCTTGCACGTTTCAGGATCCTTTTTAACGACACTTGATGGTGTCATCGCAGAGCCCTCCGCAGCTGTGAGCCGAGACGGGGAGGATCTGCGCTTGCCCAAGAAACACCGCTGGTGGCTGGAAATCCGATAGAATCAGCGTGGGTCTTTGGATGCCGGGGAGATACCCGTTGGCATGCCACGCAACGTCCAGCTCACGACTTAGATAGGAGCTTAAGCTACCAATGCTTTGCAGGTTAGACATTGTTCCAGGTATCGGAGACTGTTCTAGCAAAGTGAATCGCGGTTATGGGCGAAAAGATATCTGGTACCCATATTTTGAAATGCATCAGTTCCGCGATACAGGGCTAGGCGATCTACTTGCGACTCAGCTCAACATTGTGTGGCTGCTCGCGCACCTGTAGGCGCCACCAATTACCGTATAGATATCGAATACCTGATGTAAAGTTACTTGAGAGGATGACCAAGGCTTTGTCCCCATGTATCTCATTGCACACATTTTACAATACAGAAATTTAGTTAAATTGCATCTACTCATTATTTGTATTCACAATCTCGCCGCCCAGGTAATCCCATTAATCAGCTGGCCCATGAATGTAGTATCTTGATATGCTTCTTCAAAGTGGCCCAGAGCGGTGTAAAACACCCTCCCTCCTTCGAACTCGTGGCACCATGCGATGGGATGGTCTGCACCCATGTCACCCCCTTCATAACTGGTCTCCTTGACCGTCAGGAGCACATGTACCCCGTCCTGCGACCTCGGACTTTTTGCGAAATTGTACCACTCGTCGTGCCAGACAAACTCGTTTGTATTCCTTCCGAGAGAAGTCTCCAGACCGCGCGGGGCCTCTCCATTCGACAGAATAGGGTGCCCCGGGTCTTCCAATATGACCGTCCCATTTTGAGGAACAGGGTGATCCGTAAAGACACCTCCAATCATACGTCCGTACCATTTGCTCGACGGGAGCCCGGTTGATGCGCAATGGACTCCTACTATGCCTCCCCCGGACCGCACGAACTGCTTCAGCGCCTCCAACTGGAGCTCATTGTCGAAGAATTCACCCGACGCCTGCAGGAAGACAACGACCTTGTATTGAGCGAGCGTGGCCGGGTTGAACACGATGGCGTCCTCGGTTGCGTCAACATTGAACGGCAGGTCCGAGTCGTGTGATGAGATGGCGAGGTCCTTGAGCGCGGTGACGCCGGCCTCGATGGATTCGTGGCGATAGCCGTTTGTCCGGCTAAAGACCAGGACGGAGAACCTTGACGTTGCGGTGCGAGACAGTATGGGGAGCTCTGGGTCAGCCATCTTTGGACTTAGGCTTTATGTTTCGCCTTGAGGAATATTTGGGTGATTAGTGAAATCTCCCAGGCGCTCATCAATATACTGGCTGAGCGCCAACCCAGATACTTTCTCCACTCAACGGCGATGACCCTTCAGCAAGCCCAACGACGTCATTGCACCATTTAGATTGTCAGATACCGACTGGCTGGATTGGCTTTAGTGCTGGCCACTACTAGAATACGCCCTAAAGGTGTTTTTTTTTTTTTTTTGCGCTTAATTCGCGTTCGCCGGCAAGCGTTAGCGGGCCTATCGGAGTTGGACAGTTTGGCCACAACGATCTGCGGAGGGCCCATCTCCCTGGGCCTCAATAATGTGGAGGCATTTTGCCCGTCCAGCTGGGGCAAGGTGAATGGTTATCTACTTACTCAAATGGAGCCCCATGCCGAGCTGCCCCAATTGCGAGATACTAAAACAAAGAAGCGGTCCTAGAGAATCCTGGTATGTTGGCACTCTGATTGGTTATAGTGTACCGGTCGCGGAGACGTCGTCTCAGAACTCGCAGACAACTTTGTAAGGTTTTCAGAGGATTATCTATCATATTCTATTCGCGAGGCTGTGGTCGGTAAAAATTGTTCCCAAACTCTCATGACCAATAGTAAGACCATATGTCAACCCCTCCGAAATCGTCCTTGTACGCTCCCGCTTTCTCATCCCCCCCGGCACCCGCACACACAAGCAGCGGCATGAAATGCTCGGCCCCGTACCTCGGGTGGATATCATACGCTCTGGGGAACTTCCTCCATTCCACCAGCTTCTTCTCCCTCTCCTGCGGGTCCTTCTCCTGCACGGCCTCAGTCAGCGCCTTGTTGAACGCGCCCGCCACCGCCTTGACCTCTTTCACGCCCGACGCGTTCCCGGTCATCAGCGGCCTCATGAGCGCGAAGTTGTGCAGCGACGCGAACCCGGAGCCCACGATGGCCACGTTGGAGTCGCGCAGCGTCGACAGCGCGCGGCCCATGCGGATGTGCTCCGCCGGGTCCTCGCTCTGCAGCACGGACAGCTGCACGATCGGGACGTCCGCGGCCGGGTGGATGAGCAGGAAGGGGATGAACACGCCGTGGTCCCAGCCCCGCTTCTCGTTCAGCACGGGCCTCAGGCCGGCGTCCTCGAGGGCCTTCTTGACCTCGCCCGCCACCTCGGGCGACCCCGGCGCGGGGTACTTCAGCTGGTAGGCCTCCCTTGGGAACCCGCCGTAGTCGTAGTAGAGCGAGTGTGAGCGGCCGGAGGAGATGGTGGGTTGGGCCTCGGACCAGTGGGCAGTGACGACGACGATGGCTCTCGGTGCCTCCGGCGTGCCGAGCTTGAGGATCTCTGGGACTCGGGTCTTGAGCGACTTGACAATGCTGGCATGGCCTGGGTCTCCCAGAACAGGCATCGGACCTATCGATTTGGTTAGAATTCATCGCTGCAGATGAGTGTAGTTATGAGTTTGCCCGAAGAGAGGGCTCGCCGTGCAACTTACCCCCGCCATGAGAGACACAGACAACAGCTCCGCGCGTCATTTTCTGTGGTTTTGGCGCTCCAAGGATGGTTTTCGCGAAGTTTAATATGGACATTGATCGACTGGGTTTGCCTTTAAGCTCAGCCTGCAGTCCATACAGCCTTGAGTATGCAGCTGCAGGTGCTTTAATACTCTTGCTTCAAAGCGGCTGCGAAGGGGCGCATTCAAATAGGACCATTATCAAACGCCCGATTGGTGAGCGTTTGTCATCAGGGGTTTCACGCGCCGCCTACGGTGCCGCGCTTATATTCGTACTGTAGTCGGATGCGGCGCTCACCGGGAGTGGACAGTGTCCGTATTGCACTACCTGACTCACAACAGAGAAAGAAAGCACCAGAAACGATGCCTTGCCTAATTCCACCGTCATGTTCCAGCATGAATTGCATTGTCTGACGCTGGGTTCTTGAGCGGTTACGGCTGTGTGAAGGGACCGCCCGCAGTCTTATTTAATCTTATTGAAAAAGGAGATTTGTGCCCGTATTCTGAACAGAACCAGCCAAGCAGGTACACACTTAGACGTATGGTAGTCCGTAGGTAGTTAGTCAGTCAATTTTGATAACAACATATATGGGAAGCTGAGAGTGCCTAGGTATCATTTCGGAAACTGCAAACGCTATTATTCTGTCCCTTCATCTTCTTTGCTTCAAAATTTTATCAAGCATGGCGCTTCACGGAAATCTACTCACTGACACAATGTGTAATTACATTAAGGTGAGAGATATCGCACAGGCCAATGAAGTCGACTTCTTGAGCCAAGTCCAATGTAAGGGTTGTCAAGAAAACCAACCGTGACTTAGTCTGCTCTTCCGGCTTGTAGCCCACCGGAATTCAAGTCCACTATAATATCATCTTACGACGTCAAAGATACCGAGCCATGCCCACCAATATACCTGTAGCACAGCCTCGCGACGGATGCTGGGGCCTTGACACTCACGGTTCTGTCCAGCCCCGGGACGACATCGAAGCCATTGTCACTCAGATACAGCCCCTCCACCTCATCGAAGACAAACCCCTCCACCGGATTCTCCGCGGTCACGACCGCGGTTTCCCCATCAAAACACACCGACACTCGCCGATCAGAGAGGTCAAGGTACTTGATCGGCTGTGGCCACGCCGTGTCGGCTGCCACGACCTCGCCGCCCACCCGGAGCGTGGCGAGAACAACGTATGGGTCGGCTTCGTCGACTTCGGGCGGGCCCTTTGTTGCTGGGAGCCGGTGGGTGCCGCACTCGATAGTATTGTTGCCTTTGACCAGACGAGTCCATGCCCCAGCCAGTGTTGGGCTCCCAGTGTGGTCCTTGCCCGTGCGAACAGAAATGTAGCGGATGTCCACTTCTGCGGTGACGTTTTCTGCCTTGAAGCTAGAGATCCAGATACTCATCTCCCCACCATCAAGTCTGTCGGCAGTAGGGTCAATGTGCCCGACGTCCAATGTAGGATTAATAGTGGTATGCGTCCAGTCGTTGTAGGACCTGGAAATGGAAATGTCCAAGGGCTGAAGTGCGCGGGAAATGGCATAGTAGGCCGGCTTCTTGACGAGGTAATAGTCGACAACCGCCCATGAGACACCGGGCCAGCAGTCGTTGAGCTGCCAGACGAGGATGCCGCCGCACTCCCTCGCGTCGCTCCACTTGCGACGCCACGACTTGTACGCCGAGCGCATCGCGTCAGCCTGCATGACCTGGGTGAGGTGCGCGAACGAGGCCAGGTCGTTCCCTACCGGGAGCCTGAAGTTCTCGTGCACGTATTGTGCCATGCGCCACGAGTGGCCGATGGCCTTGTTGTGGAACTCCACCGTCATGGAGCCGGGCGCCAGCTCCTTCGGTTGGGATACCGCGCGCCGTAGCGTTTCCATGTGGGGGTAGCCTTGCATGCCGAACTCAGAGACGAACTTGCCGCCTATCTTGTCGACGTCTTGGATTTTGACCATGCTGCCGTGCCAGAGGTTCCATTCGTGGGCGTCGCCGACCATTCTGTCCTTGACGGACTCCCCATTGCCACTCCATGGGCTGCTGGGCAGGTAGATAATGCCGGGATGTTCCTCCTCAAGGGTCCTGGGAAGCAGGCTCTCATAGATATACCGAGCCGGGAATGATGATCTCAACCAGGATTGAGGATCCTTGTCTTCTGGGTTGTAGTCGAGCTTATAACGCTCCTGTACGGTCTCGTAATCCTCGTTGTTTCCGGCCCAGATGATGAGTGATGGGTGGTCTCTCAGCCGCCGTATGTTGTGCCTTGCCTCTGCCTCCACGCTCCCGAGAAATGAGTCGTAGGTGGGATAGTTGCCACAAGCAAACTGAAAGTCTTGCCAGACCAGAAGTCCAAGCTCATCGCAAGCATCGAAGAATGAATCGTGCTCATAGATGCCGCCGCCCCAGACCCTGACCATGGTCTGGTTGCCCTCCACCATGAGCTTGACCCAGCTCCGGTATCTTTCTGGGGAGACCCGGGGCAGGAAGCTATCTGCCGGAATCCAACAGGATCCTCCAGCAAAAACATCGACATTGTTGACACGGAAATAGAATGTAGTGCCCACACCCGACCGACAAGGCTCTTGTATGAGTCGAGAGTGGCGAAACCCGATGTATCTGCGTCACCTTTGGTCAGCCTTGTCCCATGGCCTTGGATCGAAATGCAAAAATATAAGGGTTACTGTATCTGCATCCTCCACATTTTTAAAGTTCCTAGTCCTGCCAGGTTTAAATGTGGGTTGTACGTACTTGGTTTTCGCATCCAGCACTTCCTCGGAGGAGAGAAGTTCCACTTTAAGACTGTATCGGTTCGGTTTACCATACATATGAGGAAACCAGAGCTGAGGGCGGTCCAGCTCGAATGACACTTTGCCGTTGGACAGATTTTCCTTTTCGCTCCAATGATCCGGGGACACCTGCACGTCTTGCTGAAATACAGCAGTCTCGCCACCTGGACTGTACAGGGTTGATCGAACTGCAAAATGTCGAAAGAATTCTCGAGATGCAGCCGCTACTCTGAAGCGTATCCCTCCAGTTACCTTACTGAGGTCCTCGGTGAGCTTGTATGGGACGGAGACTTCGTCCAATCTCGCGACATAGTAGTCCAAATATACTGGTCGCCAGATGCCAGCAGTGGTCAGGATTGGCCCCCAGTCCCACCCCCAGTGATATTGTGCCTTTCTCACTGGGAGACGGCCCGCTTCTGTCTGGCGGACAAGGAAGTTGTGCTCGGGGTGGTCCTTCACGAGCTGGCGGCCACGGACCGAGGCGGATTCGAACACGATTCTCAACTCGACGTCGCTCAGTTCTTCCCCGGTAGGCCGAACGAGGTCCGTGACATCAACACGATGGCTGATAAACATGTTATCAGTGACGAGGACCTTGGAGTCATTGATATATACAGTGGCGAAGGTATCGAGGCCCTCAAAGACCAGATCGACTCTTTCCTTTCCCGCCGGATGGTTGTGCCTGTTCCGGAGCTCGTCTACCGAGATGGTTCTTCGGTAGTGCCATTCGCGCTCGGCGACCCAGCGGACTGCCAGCTCGTTGAGGTCGACGAAAGGGTCCGGAATCTGGCCATTGTGAAGCAGGTCGGTGTGTATCGAGCCAGGTACCTCGGAAGCAGACTGCCAGTTGCCTCTGTCGTGCTCTTTGAACTGCCAGCCCTGACCGAGAGGAATTCGTTCTCGCATATCAACTACTGCCTGGGCCCTCAATGAATAACGGGAAAGCAGTAGTCCGTATCAGCTGCACTGGTGCCTTGAATGAACGGTGGGCGGGAGATTCGTAGAAAAGAAATCGAAGGAATCAAATGCAACTGCGGGGGTCCATCGATGGTAGTCGTATACGCCTGGCGGGCTTGGGACCCGTGGTTTACCCGGATACTAGATTACAAGTCGCGCAAGCTGAGAAGCAGGACAAGCCGTTGCAGGACCAGATGAGGCTGCCTCTCAGGAGGGGGATGAAAATGTGGCCGATTCCTCTCCGGACCTAAGAGTACCCACACAGGCTGGTATTGTGTTCATGGTGTAGTTTGGTTCGGGGTGAATTTAGTGCGGACGGAGTATCCGAGGAGGCAACGCGGGGTCGTCCGAAGAGGAGACATGTTTTCACCGGGCTCCGGGCCCCTCCCCTCGTAGTGATATGATTTAACTGGGAATTAAATGACCTGGTTTTTTTCATCTTGTCTCCACCAAGAGGATTTCGAAGGCAAGCTGAGAGTGATACGAAAACTCCAAAGCGTGTGCCACGATAAGCCATCAATCACCTTACGGAAATTGCCTAGCACCATCACACAAGTTCAACAGCTTCTGCCGGAGACCGCTCACGCTACTGCTATCTAGGCTGTCGTAGTGCCTACGATTCCGCATCCCGTCTCGTCCGAATCCCCCAGCTAAGCCGGCACGTGTCACGGTGCTTGCATGACACCATCACCAGGAGGAGGGAGGGGTTGCGCCCAGGCTGCGGCCCAGCCATGGTATTACGGCGGGCCGGCGCATTGTCAGCGGGCAGCTGACGCGAACTGCTGCGGTCAGACTGTAATCGGCTCGCCCATTCGCCAGGAGGTCGACCAACGGAGCCGTACCCAATCACTTGTTGCCTTGGCCGGGTGGTATCAGGATGGGCTGAATGATATGACTGAAGAGGGAATCGCCCCGGGGGCACCCTTAAGACGTTGACCTGCACATGTCTCGCGGATCTTGAATGGTTTGCCGACCCTGACATTCCGAGGGACACAACAAACTCCATTCAATAGCCGTAACGTCTGCCCACCGCCAAGCAACGCACCCAGAACCGTCACCTGTGTGGTCTAAGTACCGACGAGCAGCCGCGATGATTCTTTCGAGGCCTGCATTGCTTGCCTTGGCGACGTGCATGTGCACGCTTGTCTCGTCCCAGGCCGACCTCATCCCGCGCTACAACCCCCGGAAGATATGGGTCACCGTCGACGCCGATGGTAACGCGGAGACGATCACCCCGTCGGTGTCCGGCACCAGGACCGTGTCCGGAGCCCCCGGGTACGTGACCCGGACCTCGGTCTACGCCCTGACGACCGCGGACGGGATGGTGCAGACGACCACCGGGATGGCCCCCGTGGCCACCGCGACGGCGAGCTCCGGGGCCGGCGCCTTCTTCCAGTGCCGCAACTACCGGGGCCAGGACGCCCCTTTCTGTCAGCCTCAACGGGGGAGCGTGCTGAGGCCGGGTGACACGTATTACGGTGGGTCTTGCGCCGGCGACGGGCCACCAAAGTATAGGTATTCAAAAGCGCTTTGTGCTAATTTCATGACAGTCACGTGGGATGCGACACGGTGGGCGAGTGACGACTCGTTGGTGACTGTCCAGGTTGGGTATTCGGATAACACCGGGTTCACGGCCAACAGAACCGTCACGGCTAGTACAGGCTACTGGGTCTGGAACATCGATGAAGACATCCTGTCTCAAGACGGCCGTGATGGCGGACACCTGAACGCAACCCTGTCTATCGTCGAGGTGCAGCCCTCAGAAAACGGCACGGACAGCTTACTTTCATACGCCGAGGGGCCTAGTATCATCATCAGCAGATCAGCCCCGTCATACGACGCCTCGCTGGGTGGCAGCTCCGGGAACCACGGCAAGACGGTGGAGATTGCGGTCTCGGTCACGATCGCGGCTGTCTTCCTCGCACTCGTGACATTCCTGGTCTGGAGCTTCAGACGACACGGGCATATCTTTGGCTTTGGCGGTCGGAGGAACCGACGAGAGTCTCAGCGGACGGATTCAGGATCGAACTTTGGTTGGCCCAAGGATAAAGACCGTGAAGTTGAACTGACAGAGCGCGAGAGCTGGGGTCCTACACCGAACAAGAATGTATTTAGGGCCGAAATCGAGAGGCAGGAGATGGAGCGAGGATTCTAAGTTTTGAAGAGTGCTCAAGTTCTCTTTGGGATCTGATGATAGTCATAGATTCCGTCGCGAGTTTTGGCCGATGAGTAAGAGCGATGAGCGAGTTGTGTACGGAAGTGTCCAGTCACTCTTTGCCAGTCGTCTTGCAACATTGATATTCAAGTGACAAGCCAGCGAAGGGGGAGTATAAAGCTTAGGGATGGAGCACAGGACTAAAGCGTCGGATTTTGAAGTAAGACTTGATTTCAACCTATCAACATATCAACGCCACACAAGATATTCCTCGACAACAAATTCACATCTGAACTGCGACAATTTCCAAATGGCAAGCCAGACACAGAACACAGATGATGGCAGGCGCCAGCTTCCGTCGGCCCAACAGGCAGAACCGCCGAGCCTGGTTTACAGCTCAACTTTTGTTCTATACATGTTGTTGGGTAAGAAGATTGACGGCTTGGAAGACGTATCCGCTGTGTGGTTGCGCATGACGGCAGCAGACTTTGACAGTGTCGATTCGTTCAAGAAGTCTTTGACTCGGTACATCCAAGGCGCCTATGACCATGGGATGACACACTACTATCCCTTCTTCGGGGATATCATCATGTAAGTAATATTTAATTCTAGGGGATCAGCTAGCGTATTTGCTAACCTAGACTTTCTCAGATTTCCGATTTCTTTCCCTCGGACAGGAGGACCCCGCGACCGTCTGGTCCTTCGCACTGAGCCACTGTATGACGGCCAGATGTACTCCCTGCTCCCGGAAACCAGCGACGCAGAGTTTCCCGCGACTCCTATGGGAGGCCGAAACCTGGTCCGAGGTAACCCACTCAGGAGCCCCTGCCCGCAGGTGGAATACCTCAGGCTTGAGGGCATCGAAACGAGCAACCGGGTCTGGGAGGAGAGTTTCGACAAGTTAAGGAGCTTGCTGGTAACAGCAGCGAGGGGAGAGCTGCCCGCGGGGATCTCGCCATTCACCCTGGTGGTAGGGGTGGATCCAAACTCGGACGAGCACACCGGCACGGGGGCATGGGCTCCCGAGCGACTTGGCCCGCTTCTTACGGAGGAGTTTCTGGAGTTTGCTTGTCGGGACTATGAGAGGGCTAGCAGTGGGGCCACCACAAATGGGTGGCATTGAGCCTCATTTGAGTCAGGACAAAGCCATCCTAAGGTAGTAGATGAATAGATTATGTATAGATGAGTACATAATGAAGTTTGCGTTAAGGAAAGTATATCCGGTGCATATTCTTACAGTTTCCGAGTCTTCCAATTCTGGAATCTGTCGGCGAGCCGGCGGGTGGATGTATTGGTTAGTGATATCGAGTTCGAGGTGGGAGTTCCCGCAGGCTTGTGCCAAGTTGGTCAAATTGGTTCGAGGCGACTTTGCGGAGAAATGCAAACACAAATACGAGTGGCTAAATTGAGCCACATACATATTCCCCCAATTTCCATCAATGAGAGGATTTTCTCATCAATAGGCGACCAAGCGGGGACGACCGTAGCACCTGTTGCCTGCAGCGATCTGCCCCATAGTTCCAAGTCGGGTTTTAACCGACGGATGTAAGTCTACTAGGTACGTATTGCTTCTAGCCTTGTGAATATTGCATTTGCAGTATAAGAAGCGGGGACTTGCCTTCCAGTCGTTGAAATTGAGTGTGGTTGAATTCTTGATCCTCATGTCTCAAAAGATGACACTGCCACTCGTCCTCGCTTCTCTCCTCATATCTTGCGCAACTGCAGCCGCCTCTGCCTTCGATGGCAGCCGGTTCCTGTGGTTCAACCAGCCTTCCCGGCCACATTTCTTCGAGGATGCGATGCCCATCGGAAACGGCCGAATCGGTGCCACAGTATACGGGGGGGCCTCTGAGGTGATTGGCATCAACGAGAATTCAATCTGGACCGGGCCTTTCCAGGACCGCATCGCTGAGGACCCTCAGACGGCGTTGGCCGTGACGCGGGAGATGCTCCTCGCCGGCAACCTGTCCGAGGCAAGGCAGTACAGCATGGCGAACCTCATCCCGAAATCGGTCAGCCCCAGGGCTTTCAGCTACTTCGGCAACATCAATGTCGACTTTGGCCACGAAGGCTCCGGGCTGGCGGATTATCTTCGTTGGCTCGATACCAAGGAGGGTACAACCGGTGTGTCATACACGTACGGCGGCGTAGACTACTCGTAAGTTAATTCGACCCCGTCCCCACTCCAAAACACCAGCACAGGGCTGATGCATCAGACCACCAGTCGTGAATATGTGGCTAGTATGCCCGATGGAGTTTTGGCTGCGAGCTTCAACGCCAGCACTGCCGGCACGCTGAACCTCAAGATTTCCATGAGCCGCGAGGGCAGCATCACGACATCGGCATCAGCAAAAGACGGGAAGTACACCGTGACTTTAGTAGGCTCCAGTGGCCAGCCCCTTGACGAGGACCCAATACGCTGGACCGGCCAGGCTCGCTTTGCTCTCGCCGATGGTGCGTTGATTATACTTATCGTCCCATGAATAGGATATGACCAGTGCTGACATGTCATCGAGGCACCGCGGCTGTGACTAATTCGACGCTCTTCATCCGCAACTCCACATCCGTGCAGATGGTTTTTGACGCAGAAACGAGCTACAGGTTCTCAGACCAGACCGGGTGGGAGGCCGAGATGAGCCGCAAGGTCGACCTAGCCTACGACAAGGGCTACGATCAGGTCAGGGCCACCGCGGTCCAGGACAGCTCGAGCCTTCTGGACAGGGTGACACTGGACCTGGGGGCCTCGCCCGACGGCCTGGCCGAGCTCCCCACGGACCAGCGCATCGCCCACGCCAGGACCTCGCCCGAGGACACCCAGCTGACCACGCTCGTCTTCAACTACGGCCGGCACCTCCTGGCCGCGTCCTCGCGCGCCACCGGCGGCGGCGGCGGCGGCGGTGGCGGCACCTCGCTCCCGGCCAACCTCCAGGGGATATGGAACAACTCGACGTCGGCGCCGTGGGGCGGCAAGTACACCATCAACATCAACACCCAGATGAACTACTGGCCCGCGGGGCCGGCCAACCTGATCGAGACGCAGGAGCCCCTCTTCGACCTGGTGCGCGCCGCCGCCGCCCGCGGCCGGTCCTACGCGGCGCGCATGTACGGCTGCCCGGGGACCGTGTTCCACCACAACCTCGACCTGTGGGGGGACCCGGCGCCGACCGACAACTACACGCAGTCGACGCTGTGGCCCGTGGGCGCGGCCTGGCTGGGCTGGCATGCCATGGACCACTACCGCTTCACCGGCGACAGGGGCTTCCTGCGGGCCGTGGCGTACCCCTTCCTCGCCGACGTGGCGCGCTTCTTCGCGTGCTACTGCATGGATTACGGCGGCCACAACGCCACAGGCCCGTCGGTCTCGCCCGAGAACTCCTTCTACGTCCCTGACGAGTGGTCCGCCCCGGGCGCCAAGGAGCCCGTCGACATCGGCCCGGCCATGGACGGCCAGCTCATCGGCGGGGCTGTCGAGGCCCTGCTGGAGGCCGCGGGGGACCTGGGCATCGGCGACGACGATGACGACGACGCCGCCGACGTCGTCGCGATGGCGCGGGAGTTCCTGCCGACCATCCTGCCGCAGGAGATCGGCTCGCTGGGCCAGATCCTCGAGTGGCGCCGCGAGTACAGGGAGGCCGCCGTCGGGCAGAAACACCTCTCGCCGCTGGTGGGCCTCGTGCCGGGGCGGCAGTTCAGCCCGCTGGTCAACGCGACGCTGGGCTCTGCCGCGGAGGTGCTCCTCAGGCGGCGGGTGGCGGCCGGGTCCGGGTCGACGGGGTGGTCGCGGGCGTGGCTGATCAACTCGTTCGCCCGGGTGTTTGACGGCGACGGCGCCTGGGACCAGCTGGCGAAGTGGTTCCAAAAGTTCCCTACCCCGTACAACTTGTATAACACGGACGCCGGCTCGCCAAAATACGTCTTCCAGATCGATGGGAACCTCGGGTTTGTGAGCGGCGTGGCGGAGATGCTGCTGCAGAGCCACGCTGATGTCGTGCATCTTCTTCCGGCGCTGCCTTCGGCGGTCCCCACCGGTTCCGTCAGAGGGTTGGTGGCTCGTGGGAACTTTGTCGTGGATATCGCGTGGGACGGCGGGGCCTTGACCAGAGCAAACATCACTTCCAGAGCCGGTGCCGAGCTTGCCATCCGGTACATGAACGGCTCACAGTTCGCCGTGGATGGCGAGGCGTACACCGGCCCGGCAGGGACAACGGCGGGGAGGACTTATATCGTGACTCCTAGTTAACCATGTGTCGACGGTCGGTGGGGGGAGGAGGATGAAGGCAAATCTACCTGGAGACTTGTGGCACTACTACCCAAGACATCCGGACTGACTTAGTCAGGTGGCAGAGAGAGCAGCCTGTACTTCAACGCTTGATTGGTATCTATTTGGATTAAACGCCGTCATATCACCGTCTCCGCTGTGCAGCCCACAAGGCGAGAGCGAACTGACAGGTAGCGGCAAATTCCATAAGCCGGCCGACAAACGCCATCTCATGCAATTAGCTTTCAACTCTCCACCCTACAGAGGTGGTCCAAATGGATCCTCGGTGACCTTTCTTCTCTTAGGGTCGCGGTCTGCTTCGCCCTTTGATGCGCCATTGCTGCCGCTGAAGACGGCCCCGTCGTCCTCTACGGCACCCTTGGCCGGCTTCTTCTCGTTCTCCTTGGACTCGAGCCTCTTCTTGTGCAGCCCGATGAGGTCGAACCTGTCTGGGTCCCGGCACTTTTTGAGCTTCCGGACGAGGGGTTTCAGCACGGCACTGGCTTCGGGCTAGAACTACAGGTCAACACCAGAAACATGACGGTCAGACCGGAGAGGCGCTCGCTTACCGTTCCCCAAAAGTCTGTCATCCTCTCTGGGGGCTCTTGGCTGAGCATCTCCTTGCAGGCCATGACCGTGGCCACCGTCTTCTCCTTGATGACCTGGCTGAATGCCTCGGCCTTCTGCGAGTTTGAGCCACCATCTGGGAATCGGGGTAGCATGATGTCAATCAGGCGCTCGAACAAGTCATGATCTGCCATTGCCAGCGTCGCGAGCATGATCTGACTGGGAGTGTAGTGGAAGTAAGCGTCGGTGACCAGGGGGCTGAACTTTAGTATGTCACGGCCCCGAGTCTGTGCTCTGGTGATTTTTGAATCCTACTCGATTGTTAGGTTGCCCTCGTGGAGAAAACAGGGGTCTTGGTGTGTCATCAACCCACATCTATGTCCCCTAACGACCGCAATTGCATGATGGCACCCTCCAGTGCCCGGTAGGGATGCCTCACGTCAAAGGCGAACCTGAGCCCCTGACACAGCAGGAACTCGCCAGCCAGGATCTCCTCGCCCGTGGTGTTGGGAAACTTCTCTGCGAAGCTGTTGACACGTGGGTACGAGTTCTCGGCCTTGGAGCCAAAGAAGAGGCAGGTCTTGAGCATCTTGGTGGGCGGGTAGGTCATGATGCTGTGTGTGACGAAGAAGCGGCGCATGAAGATGGCCGAGGTGGCACGGATCTCTGTTGGCAGCTGGCAGAACTCTGCGGCGCGCAGGCACTCGACGGTATAGAAGCGCAGCAGCTGCTCCTCCTCGGCGGGTGTGAGGAACTCGGGCAGCGGGGGCTTGTTTACGGAGGATGTGGACTCGTTCGGGGCATCTGCTGGGGCGGCGGCCGCGCTGACTTGTGTCGGGTCGGTGGCAGGCGCCGAGCTGCCCGGGCCGGGGATCGGGGTGTTTGCGCCGGAGGGGTTGGCCGAGGCGACGGTGGAGGAGGACGCGGTCGACGCGACGAGGCGGTCCGAGATGTTCTGCCTGGCGAGGCTGTTTGTCTTGGCGCGCAGCTCGGCCAGCTGGGGTGGTGAGAAGGACCAGAGCCGGAACTGGGTCGAAGTTCGGTAGCGTTCGTCCTCGGTCGCCATGTTGGCGGTTCTCGAGGCCTTGCCCCGACTTGTTCGTGTGTCAGGCTGCTGTGGTGGGATTGGGGTTCGCGCAGGTGGTGTCTCGGTCTAGGGGCTGGCGCAGTCACCGAGGAACAAGGGGTAGTTGGAAGACAGCAGCCTACTTGTCGGAGGTCGTTTCGGAAGAAGCTGAGACTCGACGGCGTGGTGTTTGAGGAGTAATGCCTTCTTCGTTGGTGAAGGTCGTCAAGGTTGTTGAGGATGGGTTCGAAGGCTTAAGATGTACTTGCTGGGATGGAGCTCCCCTGCCAGCCTGCCCACAATGCTTGCTAGCTTGCTACTTAGCCTGCAAGGAAGTACCCAAGTACCCAAGTATCAAAGTACCCGCCCCACCATCCTCTGCTCCTCCTCCTTCAGTCTCGTCTGTGCTGGATACTTGAGGAGGCATCTCAGATGTTCATGAACTTTCACAACGAGCAGCCTGGCACATCATACGCGCGAATGTCTGAAATTCCCTACCACAGCCCTTACTTTCAATGATGGAATTGTGGATCGGCGCACTTTATGAGGTAATGCCCAAGCCTCCTCCCTCTGACCACACTGCTGACCCGACCGACTGCGCAGGCCACGCAGCCTCAGGATGCTCGCAAGGCTCATCAGAGTCAGCAATTGATTACTGTGCGCATTGCCTGTTTTCTTGGCAACTTCCACGACACAACGCCTTACCATGGTAACTCCAGGTTGGGCTGGCGAAGAGACCGCAAGGAGATGCCCATTCCCCTTAACAAATGTGTCATACCAAGGACAACCCACACAATCTGTCCTTGAATTTCCGAATGTGGATCGATGTTCAGACTAACACGCCTGTCTATAGTTCTGGACCCTCGACATATCGCTTCCATAGCACGAGCCAGTGATAGATAGCGGCACTTCACCAAGGCTGGGCCGGGGGGCGAGAGAAGTCGCCGTCTCGAATCGTGCTATAAAGTTGCTCTCCAGGTCTACTTTCTGGCCTTGGGCTGGTGGTATGCTGATGGGCTGACCGCCTTTCCAAGCCCTTTGTCCTCCAGCCACGCAGTGATCGTAGCGACATAGCAAGCCGGGTCATGACCATGCATCGAGTGTGGCATCTGGGGGAAACCCTTGTATGTAAACGAGTTCCTACCGTCCTCGACGAGCCTCTTCACATGCTCCACCTGGGCATCGCTGATGGCACCCGCGAGGCCTCCCGAGTCCGCGTCGACCCTGCGGTAGTGGTGCGTGAGGAGCACAGGCACCTTGACGTGCCCCAGCGTGTTCTCGTGGTCGCACCCGGCAGCCACCCGCCCGCTCCAGAACTCCCCCCCCCCACTCCGGATCATACTCCCTGAGGTCAGGCGGCGCCGGCCCGATCTTAGTCTCGGCGACCATGGCCCCCCCACCGCCCTGCTGAACCCACCCGGGCAGCTCGCGCGCCATCGCCTGCCGCATCCCCCTCCGTGTCCCCGACCGACCACTGCGGGCCCAGCCACTTGTGCCAGGCCCCGAAAGATCGGCCCGGCGATCGTCTGCCGGATGCCGTGGCCCACCGCCGGCGCGAGCTCCGACGCGAAGAGCGGCGGGTCCTCGCACGCGGCCGCGAGCACCTGCCCGGGCCGCGCGAACGCCGACATCCACGCCGACAGCACCCCGCCGGGCGAGAGCCCCCGCCGACCACGGCGAGCCGCCCGACCACCCAGGTCGATGAACCGGACCAGGTCGTTGCCGAGGTTGTCCAGGCTGTACCGTCGAACTGCCCTGCCCGCGGAGGTCCACCGCGTTACACCTGGTACGACTCCGCCAGCAGGCGCATCGCGTCCTCGTACCCCCCCACCATGATTCTGCCTGGGCGGGGATGAGGAGGATGGCTGGGTCCGAGTCCGCGCCCGCGACGGCGTAGTTCATGCGGATCTCGCCCAGGTCCACCGTGTGCTCCGGAAAGGCGTGCTTCTCAAATACAGATTCCCTGTCTGAGGCCTCCAGGTAAGTGTCCCGGTTCGATGCCATGGCGGTTGTCAATTTGAGTATTAGGTCATTTTGGTCTCGTACCGCGGCCTAATCAGGAGAGACGTGTCTATGGACATTCGATACGTGAGGAATAAGGCCGGCTTGTCGACGTAATCCATAATACTCGTGTCTCGCATGCAGAAGATTGACTGGTTACTTAGTAACTACTGATACACGTGCAGGTAAGCAACGGGTTTTGCCATAAACCCGAGTGGCTCAAATTCTTAATAATTTTGCATGTTTCCCCTCACAACGTGTTTGCTCATCCCGCTGCGTTGGATCCTTCTGTGCGATCCTGCAGGTCAGTTACAGCATGTGCTGATCCCCCCAGGTGTCATCAGGCTGTCGGGTTCGGCGACATACTTGCCACCACTGAATGTCGCCTCAACGATGTAGACACCCTATATCTTTGTCTGTAACTTGGTCTTTTAGATCTTTCAGATGATATGAACGATTCATAGTTTCCCTGCCTAAGGAAGAATATCAAAGTGTCTACTACGCATACGTCCGCGAAGCCTTGAGCGTTCCAGCACAAAGTATCCCTGATCTCTGGAAGGCCGACCCGATCTGGCAAAGCAACTAGGAGCCTGATATCCACAAAGGACTCGAGCCTCCTTCAATATTTTACTTGTTAAATTCTAAAGTCGCTGCAACCCTGAAATGTTCCTCTGTAAATACGACGTTTGGGCCCGGACACTGGTGATATTCCGGACATAGCCTGTTATGTACCATAATTCCTCTCTGCTCATTTGTAGGCCCTATAAATGCGCCTCCTAAGGTAGGTACCTGCTGCTGCATGCAAGCAATGACATCTATTGGGTAAGTCTTCAGAAATGCCATAGTTATATTACAAGCAGATGCTAGTGCTTACTACAAGTGTCCTCACTTTCATACGCAACTAAGTGGCTACCAGTACGATTCCAAGGATACCACA
The DNA here is from genome assembly GCA_001447215.1 of Diaporthe aspalathi. Lineage (NCBI taxonomy): Eukaryota > Fungi > Ascomycota > Sordariomycetes > Diaporthales > Diaporthaceae > Diaporthe > Diaporthe aspalathi. The sequence continues at coordinate 48,194 of LJJS01000750.1, forward strand.
TCAGCTCTGTATTTCGATACAGTGTTATTTGAGGACACTGAAAATGCAGCATTGAGCTGGAAGATAGCCGTCGCGAGCGTTGTGGAATGGCCAGTTGTGGCTTGGCTTCTCTAACAAATCACGTCTGGAAAGAAATTCGTTGGACATGATAAATTTCTAGACTCCCTAAAGATGACTGGCATCTTTCGATCCTATCCCGAGGTACGTATCTGCCCCCTCAACGCCGCCCGACCCTCTATAAATGTCATATCTCCATGCCACACCACCGCAAACAGGTTGACCCCGACGCAATGCCTCAATTTAGTAATCCAAAAACACTTCGTGCCATCTTAATATCGATAAACTACGTCTCTCCCAAACCCAACCTAGTATCCAACCTCGCGGCGCACAGGCACGGGTGGCGCGGGCTTCTTGGCCCTGCTGGGTGGCGGCGGTGGGGGTGCTTTCTTTCCAATGGCGACGTTGGGGGCGGTGTTCGTCCTGCTGAGGCTGCCGTAACTAGTCGCGGGGCTCGTGCTCCTGTCTGGTGTGTCGCTGCTGCTCGTGTTGTCACCGTCGTGGTCCGCAAAGACGTCCATGCCCGAGGCCCTGCTGTTTCCGGTGGGGCGCAGCTGGCCGCGCAGCGAGCCGACGTTCATCTGCGGAGGGGCCTCCCTGAGAGGCATCGAGGTTCCGGAGGTCGTGCGGGAGAGGTTTGCGCCGAGGCTGCGTTCGTTCTGGTAGGTGTTGCTTCTAGAAATACCAGGGCGGCTGGGCATCTCGGGCCGGTCGGACGCCTGGCTGTTGACACTGATGCGAGACTGCGAGCGGATGGGCGGGCGTGCGCTGTGAGACTGGTAGTCATCCTCCTCTCCCTCGTCGTAGACATTGCTGTGTGTCCTGCTGAGCGCCAGCCGTGTGGCGCCGTAGGACGACTGCTCTGCGGTGTTGGACCTGCTGCGGCCTGATGGCCGGCGCGAGGAAGGAGAGCCACCTCCAGCCGCACCCGCTGACCAGGACTGGCGCACGCGGCGCAGTTCCTCGGCGCATCGCTCGTGATAGTCCAGCTCAGCGTCGAGGAAGCGGGTCAGATCACGGATGCTGTCGGCCTCTGCGTCCTTGATATCCTGCATGCGCCGGTATACGTCCTCGGAGGACTCCTCGTACTTGGCCTTGGCGCTACGAAGCTCGTCCTCGATGCGGAAGTCGTCGCGCTTGGCCTTCTGCATCTTAGTTGTAGAGGCATCGAGGGCCAGCCGGCGCGATTCGAGCTTCTTGCGGGCAGCCTGCGAGGGAAATGGGTTAGCGACTGTAATTTAATATTGGGNGGGGGGGTGAAGGTACCTGATACTCCTTCATCATCGCCAGTGACCTCTCGAGGGACTCGAGCCAGAAGGAGCTGGCATCAGCGGCAAACTGCTCCTGGATGTTGGCCACGCGGTCGTTGCCTCTGCCCATGGCTGTCCAGGTTGTCAGCTGCTGTTCCAGTGTAGAGGCCGGGGTGTCATGACTTCAGCATACCAATCAAGCAGTTTCCAAACTCGGAATCGTTGTCGAAGTCCTCGCCATGCGCTATCATGGTCCGACCCAGGATGGCTGCAGGCACGCCCTTCTCGCGGTCCAGGCCCTCGGCACGGCGGGAGAGCCATTTGACATACTCGTTCATGGTTGACTGAAGCTTCACCATTCCTGTGGAGGACACACGCATTGTTAGTGGACTATCCGTGTTGTGGCGTGTTGACTAGTCGCCAGGGACTGGTCACGCGAGCAGGAACACCGGGTACAGCGGGAGTTGCATACCGTCAAAGCGGAGGGCCATCTCTGTCTCGAGAGACTTGAAGTCTTCCGACATGCTCGTCTTGGCATCTGAGCCCATCTTCTCGCCGGCCCACTGAAAGGCGCGGTCGAACTTCTTTGTGAAATTCATCTTAAATGTGTTGTAGTGTTGCTTCTGGTGTTGATCTCGGTGTATTCGTCCCTGTAGAATGGCAAACAGAGTGCGGATGCAAGCTCGATTTGCAGACAATGCCGGAGCTGGTTGGTGCCGGCTACAGTGCCAGGGGTAGGTGTCTCTTCCGGTCTCGCAGGTGCGAGCGGTGGGTTGGGCCGTTGGGAAATATATGGGGTGGGGGGCTCCGTGTACGAGACTGACTGACTTGTCTCGAGAATGGGCGTCAGTGTCAGTGTCAGTGTCAGTGTTAACAGCGAGCGAGATGGACGGATTGGATGTAGATAGTTGGACGTTTCGAAGCAAGGCCGGCCGTGGAGCAACGAGCGAGGAGGAGGAGAGGATGTTGAAAGTTCCCGGGGAGAAGGAACAAAAAAAAGAAAAGGCAGGTAGGTAGGTAGAGGGAATAAGTGGCAATAAAGACCCCAAAAAGAACAACAAGCAAGGCAAGGCCAGTAAGGTGTTTGTTGCATCCAGCAGCAACCTTGAATGTGGCCGAAGGTTATAATGTGGTGTGGCCGGGATCACCTTTTGGAGGGCCAGGGATGCTGTTCTTTTCCAGGGAGTGCAGAGGGGCAGGAATTGAGGAGAGGGCGGGTACGAAGCAGACAAGGGCCCTTGAGGTATACTTGTGGTTAGAGGTGGCGGGAAAGATACGTGGCTGGGTACGAAGGCGAGAGCGGGGTACGTGGGTACATCTCAAGTGCCCTCTCTCTTTCCCTCTCTCTTTCCCAGTCAAGGTCTCGTCTCGGGCCTGCCTGGCCAAAACGGTTGAGTTGGCCGTGCTTGCTTGCCCTGGCGGACCTGGGATGATTAGCGTTTGGGGCAGTAGTGTATCCATAGCAGGTTGGACGGTTGGACGGTCTGCTGCATCTTGATGATGGTGGATGGTGGATGATGGAGGGTGGTTCCCCCTGCCCCTGGGTCCAATCTCGTCCATTCGATCCCCTGATTTCTGGACTTTTCCTTTTTCCTTTTCCTCACACTTCTTTCCCCAGGGTTGAGAAGGTGCAGGTGCTCTAGACGACGTGTCTGGGCAGCGGCCACCTTCTCTTCCTCATGCGTGTCTAATCCATGCACCACCTATGCAGGTACATTACGTGCCTTGTACCTTTACCCATGTCTTTTGCGTATTCTGTCTACGTATGTAGTGTACTCCGTACTCCGTACTCCGTACTGCCGTACTCCTCCCGTGCACCACACCATCCCGCCATCCCGCCATCCCACCTTCCCACCTCCACACCAGGGCCTGCACACCAGCCAACCATGCATACGTAGTGCGGGAATGGAGAGACGGCCCTCTGGATCTGGCATCCAATAGACCAGACAAGCGCCTGGGGGGGAGCTTCTTCTCCCGCCGTCTGGGACCCTGCGCCATTTTTCCTGCTGCCGAGCTCGCTACAAAGGTTCTAGACCCCAAGCCACAGGACTGCCAGGCCAATAGCCGTTACATAACCGAAATGTCTCAAGAGCTGGCGGCATCGCATCTCGAATTGGTCGCGCTGCTGCTGCTGTTGATCGCCGTAGTCTGTGCACCTCCCGCGACAAGCTGAAGAGAAAGGGTAAAAGGTAAAGCAAAAGAAGGAAATGAACAGAAAAGAACCTTGGAATACGCTTCAGAGGTTGCATGACTACAACTCTACGTGCAGGTTGCAACAGCACATGCATCATTGCAGGACTTGCCGCCGGAATTCCGATCATCGATTGCCTGATGATCTCTGGTTCCGGAGAAGAAAAAAACACCAGATGGACAGATAGACATGCAGGTAGTAGATGGCGATGCATGGCCCGTGGCGCCTACATGCAGAGAGATAGACGCGGATGGAGACCAGATGACACGGCAACATTGCAGGACCGACCCCGGTGGCCATGAGTCCACGAAGCAAGAACAAAGAAAGAAGCTTCCTGTCCTGTGGTGTTCGTCTCAGGGGTAAAAGGCCTGATCAGCAGCATCACGTCACCCTTTTCCGGCTTGATCATCGTCCTCGTCACCAACCAATTCGCTTGCTCTCTCTCCCTCCAGAGGGGTGGAGGAGGTGGTGGGCATGTCTGGAGATCTTCACGTCCTCACGTCCTCACGTCCTCACGTCCTCACGTCCTCACGTCCTCACGTCTTGACGCCGGCCCCAGCGTCTCTCCAGGTCCGGCAGAGGTGTAACCAATCCGTGGCACGTCTTGCACGATCACATACATACCGCATGCAGGCAAGACTTGCACAAGCCGGGTACACAAGCACACAGTCATACAAGACGGCTGGCACACACGCGGGCGGGAGCAACGTGAACCTCGTGGGGCCCGTCTCGCCTGGGACGAAACAACCGACCCGGGAGCCAGACCCGCGAAGCGCCCATACGAGATCCGCGTTTCAGCCCCAAAATAGCATCCTCCAGTTATTAATTCAACCGCCAGTCGCCGGTGGCCTTCGCTGCTGACTGTCCCTCCCCTGGGCCCCTCAAGTCGCCACCATGATCGTGTCGTTGAAATGCAAATCGTCATCACAACATGGCTGAGCCACTCGTCCCAACTCAAACACGGCGGGCATGTGCGCACATGAGCTGTCAATTATGGACTGGCTGCAGGTGTCGGGCAGCCTTGGAACACCAACTCTGCCCTGGCAGCCCTGCCGCATCCTGGGGCTCAATGCCATCAATGCCAGGTCTGGGAAACCCACTCAGAGAAATGTGACCCGAGTTGCTGATATCTTTCGTTCGGGTATCATTTCCTTCTCTTTTTTTTTTCTCGCAGCCCCCAGATAACTGTGATGGCCAGCCACAACAAAGCCGCAGAGCAGGACCCCAAAGTGGCCAACGTCGCAAAATCCGACATGTTTCTGTCCGGTTTGGGCCAAGGTCTTGGCCGACGACCGACCGTTTTGCACTCTAGAAGAATCTAACTCCTCAAACAAGTAAAAGAGACACTCGGATCAAATCAATCATTGAAAAACGACACCAGTCAAGATTCAAACCTGGTGGTCCAGGCCAGGAACTCAAGCGCGCAATAGAGACCCGAATCAGAAACGCCCTCTGCACAGCCCCCCGACGCCCAACGCACCGCCGCCCGTGTTCGAATGATTGCGAGCCGGTGCCGTCGTCGGCTAGCTCTGCCTGCGTATCCTCATCTCCAGATACGGCCTCATCAATCAATCAATGGGCCAACGTCAGTGCCTCCTCATCTCCTCCGCCTTTACGCGCTGGTGCTGTGGCCCCTCCTGGCCCCCTGAGATGGATATCTTGAATTACTCTTGTCCCCACGTCTCCAGACGTATCTATCTTGAGGGCTTCCGCATTGTAGTGTGACACACTGGACAACCAGACAGCTGGGAAACCGCAGTGATTACGTAGTCTAAACTGCACCCATGAAGTAGACATTCTTGACACGCATAAACATCAGCCGACCTTGGACCGGGCCTCGGCTGCCGGCGCGCCGCTCGGTCTTCCCGGGTGCTGGGGGAGACTGCTCAGGTGGTAACCTTATCAGCCTACATCGCACCTTTGCTCCAGTGAACCGCCCCGGTGTCTTGCTTGTGGGGTCTGGAAGTCCTGCGTGGTCCGTCCCTCAGTGAAAGACTGCGCGTCACCGGTAGTCTACAGAGTATAATGGGATGCGACTCATTCGTCGACATGATGCTGTCCTGCCCTCCTTGTATATCGCACCAGCATCAACCGTCGCGTGGCTCGACTTACTCGGGGTCCCCCCTCGATTTATATGAGCTGTCCCCTCGGCATCGAGTCAGGGCCCGGCGGCTCGACTATAATCCGGGCTATGGAGAACTCGACCGCGATATTGCCCCGCCCCCTCACCTCCATGGATGTCAAGCTGCTTCTCCCCCCCCCCCCCCCGCCACCTCCGTGAAATCGTCATAGCCTTGCTGTCGCGTCAACGCCGCCGCGGCTGCGGGCTGGCGCGAACTGCCGCTCCCTCAGTTTCTGGGCCGCATATCTCGTCCCAGTTCTCGGGCATGATGAGTGGCCCTGGTTCGCTGGGGCGCGGAATTGGGCGGGTTCCCGATCCCCACGCTGTGAAAAGAAAAAAAAGAACCTGGCACGTCCCTGCTCCGCGGCATCGGCATTATCAGAGGAGTTCTCCTGTTTATAAGTCAGAGGATCCTGAGGCGATCTCGCACATCTCAGACTAGTAGTTGCCACTTCTCTTCTTCGCGCGAGACCCCTACTAGTACTTGGCAGAGTCCCGGCCCCCAAGTGTCCTTTGCCTCTCCCATCACCCAGCCTCACCCACCTTGACGGCGAGCGCATAATATTCTGAGACCCTGACGAGATCTAGATTGTGGCGTTATATACCCCTCGGCCGACACAAGTGCCTCAGAAGTAACCTCACCACTACTTGCTTGCTATACATATATCATGCCTCTCCCTCAAGGTGTCTACCGGGCGGACCAGGTCGGGTCCTTCCTCCGGCCCAAGGCGGTCCTGACGGCACGCAACGACGCCTCGGCCGGCAAGATCACCACCGAGGAGCTCCGCAAGGTCGAGGACGAGCACGTCGCCGCCGTGGTCAAGAGCCAGGTGGAGAACGGGCTCCGCGCCGTGACGGACGGCGAGTTCCGCCGCGCCTACTTCCACATCGACTTCTGCGTCCACCTCGACGGCGTCGAGGCCCAGGGCTACATCTCGTCCACCAACGTCACTCCGCACGGCCTGCCCACGCCGCCCCGGCTCATCGTCACGGGCAAGCTGGGCCACCCCAAGCCCATCCAGGTCGACGACTTCCGGTTCCTCGACGCGCGGCTGCGCGAGCTGGGCGTCAGCGACTCGGTCTCGGCCAAGGTGTGCATCCCCTCGCCGACCATGGTGCACTTCCGCGCCGGCCGCGACGCCATCGACAAGGCCGCCTACCCGACCCTGGAGCCCTTCTTCGACGACCTCGTCCGCGTCTACCAGGAGGAGATCGCCGACCTGTACGCCGCAGGTTGCCGCTTCGTCCAGCTCGACGACACCAACCTGGCCTACCTGTGCGACGAGGGCATGCGCAGGGAGGCCGCGGCGCGCCACGGCGTCGAGCCCGAGGAGCTGGCCGAGAACTACGCCAGGCTCATCAACGCCGCCATCTCGAAGCGGCCGCGCGACCTGACCATCGGCATCCACCTGTGCCGGGGCAACTACCGCTCGCAGTGGTTCGCCCAGGGCGGCTACGAGCCCGTCGCCGAGACCCTCTTCAAGAGGCTCGACGTCGACGTCTACTTCCTCGAGTACGATGACGCCCGCTCCGGCGACTTCTCCCCTCTGCGCCACCTCCCCGAGGGCAAGGTCGTCGTCCTCGGCGTCCTGAGCTCCAAGAAGCCCGAGCTCGACGACAAGGCCGCCATCGTCAGCAGGCTGCACGAGGCCGCAAAGTACTGCCCCAAGGGTCTCGACCAGCTGTGCCTCTCGCACCAGTGCGGCTTCAGCTCCACCATGGAGGGCAACGACCTGACCCAGGAGGAGCAGTGGGCAAAGGTCAGGCTCGAGGTGGAGATCGCGAAGGAGGTCTGGGGCGAGGACCTGTCGAAATAAGTTTGGGGAGGGGCGGGGGGGATTTGGGATGTCTGCATGAGTGATGAGTTTTCAAAGAGGGAGCGTTTAGCATGGTTGCTTCAACAGCGGCCCCGTAATTTGGGAATGTATGAATCGGGTACACATCATTTGAAAATCGGAACATTGTGACGCGCGCGGGTGTTTACGTGGGAATCTTGACCAAAACTATTGCACCTGGCTTTGTGGGGATATTGTTTGGCCTGTACTTATCGCGTCGGGTGTGTTCTGGGCGCCACATCCTCGATGTAACAAGGAATCTTCTTACCCATCGTTCACTGCCACGCAAGTATCATGGGACATTACGGTTCAAGATGCCACGCTGGATTGTCAGCCTTGGAACCTTTAAATTGTCCAGGAACGGGTAAGCGTGAGGAACACAAGAGAACGCATACTTTGACAGAGCAGATTTCGGTGTTGGACAAGAAGCCGGAATCAGGTCCACAAGGCTGAGCCCCTGTGTTCTGATCCTGTAACTATACTCGCTCATTGCCAATCCCAAGAGCAAGTACCAATCTCCACCGTAGCTCTCTCGAGCCAGACTGGGTGGCAGGCATATTCAGCGACCTCGTCCTTTGCCGCGACCTCCGAGTCGGGGTCCGCGCACAAAGACCAAATGCAGAGCACCTCCATCCAGTAGGGTACTATGTAACCAGTATCAACGGCTCCAATGAAAGAGTTGTAACGAAGGCTTTGGCGGAATTTGACCGAGGTTTCGGCTGGCCGGAGTGATATAAGTTAGTTGGTTTTGTTCTTTTTTTTTTTTTTTTTTTTTTTTTTTAAAAAAAAAAAAAAAAAAAAAAAGAAATGCAAGCGGTCCCTTCACACAGTCGTAAACACTCAAGGACCCAGCGTTTGATGATAATACGAAGAGATATAGTACCACGTGTAAAACTCATTTATTCTTGATGCTACCTAGCCTACAAATTCTCAACCTCTAACAAAGGGCTACCTGCTGTGACAGAGTGTGAAAGAACATCCTGAACCTCTCTCTACTCTCTTTTCTTTGAATAACGGCAGATTCCGGACTGATTCAGTAAGATAGCATCGCTGATGCTCATCCTAGCTCTCCACACCGTTGATAGAAAAAAGTACATGGTACAGGGGCTGATGGCATCAAAGGATGTCTCCTAGCTGCGTGGTATCGGCTTTAAAAATGTACTTTCGTCTTGAAACGGTGCTAATAACCGCTCTTTGTTAACTCCAGCTCCCACCCTCCTGGCCTCGGGACCGAAACACACAAGAGCTTGCAAGACGGTCGTCGAACAACGGCTCAGGAGGCGCAGTTCGCCTCTTTCAGATAGACGCTCGGCTACAACAGTGCATCATGGCCAGATGGCACCCACTGACTCTTCAGGAGGGAGTACTAATACCTCTGACCGCTCCTGGCGGTACCCGCCCCAATTTTGGGACGGACTCTCAAAGGTAGGTCTCATCCGCTCGGCCCTTGAAGAACTGGATTGGCGAAATCGACTCACTCGACGCAATCGACGCAATCGACAGCAGCGGGCACGAACTGCCTCCTCTCCATCACCTTCGCCTCCGCCAACAGTCATCCCCCGGGATATCACTCGGTTTGCACGCCACGGCGGACCAGACTTGGGTGATCTCCGGGGATTCACGATGGCCTTCTCGTCCAGCAGCTCTATAACTCCAGTACGCGCAAGGAAGATTTCACCCCACAGCCCTGCATTCGCCCAGCATCTAACCGACCATGGTATTCACACAGCCTGGCAATCGCAAAGGCCAGACCTCGACCAAGTAAGGGCAGCACTGATTGTCCCAAGACCGTCGCTCACGGCCCCGCACTTCTCGGATAGCGATTTCAAAACCTTCCAACGGATCAACGCCCAATCAAAGGATAAGTGGGATGTTTTGTCACATGAGTTGCCCAGCATTGCTGGCCGTACAGCAGACGACTATCCATCCACCAGGAGCGTAGTATGCCGGAAGCTTAAACCTCTTATTGACGAGACTACATTAGCACCAGAACCACATTTCGCTCTCGGAGCCCCTCTTAAGCAACTCAATCTAAACATCCGCAACTCGATCCAACGGTACATCATCCCCACTACAGATGGATTGATGGCACCGAACTTCTTCTTGGATGTTGAGGGCCTAAACAGATCTACGGCAGTCATGCTATAAAAGGCTCGTTATAATAGAGCAGTTGCGGCTCGCGAGCCTGCAGAACTACGGGCGGGAGGAATTAGTTTACAATAGCAAGGCACATATGTACTCTTCAGCCTACCATAATAGCACCCTAAAACTATATATCCACCGTCCTACACTACCTACAATGCCTAGGGGAAATCCCGAGTACCACCTAAACCAGATTAATGCCTATACAATAACAGGCAACCGTCGGGCATTTGTCAAAAGCGCGACTGCGTACCGGAACTTAAGGGACCTAGCGAAGCAGCACAGAGACACCTTTATCTAAGACGCGAAGTCCAGGTACTTGGGTAGGGAACTGCAGCAGCAAGTACGGCACTGGGACCGTTATGCACATGTGCAGACAGTGGGGATAACAATGTTTCGCGGTCCAGAGGCCACAGCACATACTTGCGACCCTTGTCGACTGATCAGATTGCCATGGCGGCTGGTCTGTGTTAAATATGCCATTTCATGCGATTGATTGTCCTGCTGTGGCACTTACATCGATGATCTCCCACTTCTAAAGCTGCGGAGAAGCCCTGGAGGGAACCCAGTAGCCGTATCCCCATCGGAAAATGGGCTTCGGCAAATAAATTGAAGTTATTGATACTATAGATCATCTGTAACAGGGTCAGGTCGTCGTCCTATACGGGCTAATTTTATTGGAACTACACGATCTAGCCATGATGGAAACCTCGATGGGACAAGAAATCCTCGACCACGTGGGTCCCATGACAAGATGATAATCTGGCTTTCTGAATCGGGGATTATTGAAGCCCAGGAACAGTTGAAATGCGTCTTTGGTTCACACTCAACACACTAAACTTGGCTTCAACCTTCAGCCTTACACCGGATGTGATTCAAGTGCTGTGCCATAACCTCGAGGCTTCCGCAGGTATCTTCTCGAAGATTACTACCACACAATTAATTACCGCTCATGGTAGTATATCAGCTACTCTTAAACCGTCCCGTTACCAGCCTGTGTTGAGTTTGTTTTCCTCGTTCTGACTTTCCAGTCAGAACCGCGCAGACGCTGAAAGAAATCTTTGGTTTGTCGGAGGAAGGACCCAGGCTCCCCAGTTGAGGTGAAATACCAGGACAGATAGGCGCATGCGATATAAGTCAAAGCCGGCACAGCTGCGAAAGAGACCACAAGGGCAGTCAAGGACGGGTGCGTATCATCGCCGGCTGGAGCCGTGTTGAGGGCGGGCAGTGCCCATAGTGCCTGCACAAGTATTCAGCAGAGCACATGATCAAGAGATGAGGTCTTCTCACAGCCATGAACCCAAGCGGGGTGTAGACGATAGTGACCGCCGTGAACACATAGATCGCACGGTTCAGGGCCATCCCTTTTGATGCTTCACGAAGAGATGTTGCGTTGAATAGCTGGAAACCATCCTGTTAGTATACCTTTGCTGAGGTATTTACCTTCAAATGATGACGGCAAGGCGGGGTTGAGCTGTTGATAATTGCCCTTTCTTACCCCATCACGCAGTGATTCAACCTCCTCTGTCTTCCTCTCGATCCGCCCCTTCAGGCGCTCTGTGCACACTTCCAAGAGCTCCGTCACTCTGTTCTGGTGGTCGTTCCAGGTCTCAAATAGTTTCTCCTTTTCGGCTTTGGTCGGAGGGCCTGTTGCGAGGGCCATCTTCAGGGTGTAGGATATGGGCTGACGTCCCCGTTGACGAAGCTCAGTATCGCATAACGCTTGCCACTCGGCCAAGTTGACATCGATCCGCTGCCTGGCGTTGCGCAATAGTTGGAGCACAGTGAAGTATTGTTTCGACAGGGCCATCGAGCTCGAGGTATCGAAGATGTAACTCTCCAATTGACCATCATCGAACGTGTGCTCCATCTGTTTCGTCATTAGCTTTTACATCTGCGCGCCATAGATTATACTTCATGCTTAAATTCGCCCAAACTTACGTTGAAGCCAACAATATCATCAATGGCATCTAATGTGTCATTCCACCCACGATTCCAAGCGCGAATCAGCCAGCCAAGAGCGTTAAGGAAATGAGAAAGACCACCCGCTCTCTCAAGATCCCTGCAGTCCAACGAAAAGGTGAGGTGGTCATGACCAGGTGATCCATCAATAGGGTGTACAGCCCCACTCCTGTCCAGATTCGCGCCCGTGTCGCCAAGTGTGACGAGCCGAAAGGTCCCATGCTGGTGGTGCATCACGAGTGATATCGACAACATACGCTCTACGAAATGCTGATCTTCATCTTTACCCTCGGTGCCGCCTTTCGTGGGACCGTGAGAAACGCGGCGTAACCTGATGAACTGCCGTTCAAGTACCAACCCTTCAGGTCCATGTGCTGCGCCCGGGTCAGCCGACGACACGATGGGGGCGAAGTAGCTCACGTGGTATTGGAGCACGGAGCGCATTTCGGTGACCGGGGCCGTGAAAAGAATGTCGTGCAGCGACCGCCTTGCCAAAGGATGGGATGGGTTGGAGAACGACAAGATGAAGTGTTGAAAGGCCGTTTCCTCGACACCCCAGCCCTCGGGGTCTCCTATCTGAGGGTGGGAGCGGCCGTTGAAGAAGCATTTGGCGAGGAAGATGATTATATCAAAACCCATTGTCCTGGATCGACCGCAGTCGAGTCCCACGCCGAACCTCCGCGCTGGATCCTGGTCGTCGGCTATCCACCTGTAGTCACATAGGTAAGCTACTAGGTCGCCCCAGCTGAAATACAAAGAATCGCGGACTTACCAAGTAACTCCTGCGGCGGTGATCCAGTTTGTGCTACGGAGGAAGCTTTCATCCTGGCCTGCCTTAGTGTGCGTTCTGTTCGTATGCCATCGCAAGATCCAGGTTAAGCCAGGTACTAGATACTGGTGAAACCTACCATGACTGGTGGGCACCATTCTGTAGGGATACGCGACGCAAGCTTAGAGATGCCGTGTGCCTTGAGCCGCGCGGAGACCTTTTCAATCTCCTTGAGGGCGCTGTGCTTCGATATGGCCACGTGGTCACGGGTCGAGTCACCATGACTTGAGCTTGGCCATAGCCGGAAGCCGAAGGCTGGGCCGTGGTAATTCCAATATGGAAAGGAGACGAACTTTTCAGCGACCAGGTCCAAGAAGTCCCCATCGCAGCCCAGGCCTGTCCCCTCGTAGAGCTTCCTGAGCCGTTCGGCCTCCCCCTTGTAGCGGCTGAGAAGCGTCTCCGTGTCTTCTGTGCTATCAACCTCATTGCCTGTTGGTGCCTCTTCCTCTTTGGTCGAATGCTGGTTCGAAGCCGTAGCCAAAGCCGAGCTCAGTCTTCCCATCGCATCAACTACATCGTGTATAGTTAATGGTGGGTTGCGCCCACTGCCTAGAAACCTGGCGATTTCGGCCATGGCGTTGGCTTCTGAGGCATTTCTGGTCTCACAGGCTGCCGGTTCTTCTGATTCTTCAGCTGGTTGAGATGGCGTGGGATGCACACCAGAGGCATCCATCTCGGGCCCCAGAGATGCTTCGGACATTACGAGGGAGTTTCGCAGAAATTTCAAAATGATGGAGAAGGCAAAGGAGGTTCGGCTCGAAAGGTCGGAATTTGGATACAATGCTCGATACCCAAGCAGACGTCCAGGAGCGAAACTTGCGCAGCCAGTGCCTTGTATCCATTCCCGATCAAGCATAGCTGGCAGGGACCTGATTCTTGCGAGGGGCGCCTAGAGCTGCGGCTGAGTTCAGCTGCCAGACCTGCAGAATGTCTCTCGTACTGGATTGGTCGATCGATGTGCCATGAATATGCTGTTAACCACGTTCGCCATACGCTGAAAACACTTAAAATTAGTGCTACTTGTAGTGACAACGCTCATGCAGTACGTAACCAGGTATACGTCGATGAAAACAGTGGCCAGCGTGGGAAGTACGTGTGCACGGGGTGCATGGCTCGGTAACTACCAGCAGATATAGCAGCAGTACTTAATTTTATAATGACCCGCGTTGGGAGTGCAGACCACAGCGTTCGGGATCACAAAGCTCTCTCGGGATTATAGCCCATAATGAAGAGGCAACAGGACGTCTTTGCTCTGTCGATGATGCGAGCAAGTCCAGCAGGCGTCTGACTGAGGACCAGGGTGGGTTTTGTGAATAGGAAATCGCATCGGCTAACGTAACCGGGCCATCAACGGCAAACATAAATGACAGACAGTCCGTTGGCTATGAACCGCCTAGGAATGAAGGTTGCCATGACAAGCTGTCCACAAGCCAGGGGTGTAACTATGCGTATGTCGATACCTCCAACCGGCGGAACACATCTGCTACTCAAGCTGTGTGAGCCGCATAGTACGAAATTTCTCAGTCGGGACTTCAAGAAGGACGGGATTGAGCATATTCGGAGATGGATGGATGTGTAGATATGGAAGTAGGTAAAAGGAAATGAAAAATTCCTTGTCAAGACCATATATGCCACTTGGGTTGGGATGTGATGTGATGTAATAGGTCGCCATGACATGTGACATGAATACCTCCAAGGCTGATAAAACGGTGATCAGAAACTATTCTTCCCAGTGTTTGTGAGAGCAAAAGCACCAAACATCAAGACAGAAATTCCCCCGAGCTTCATATGTACGTGGAAGTCTTGTGCAGAAGCCCAAGAGTAAAATATGCTCTTGGACTTATTGATTGCTTGAAGGAGCTGGGGCATGGGGAGCCAAATATCAATGAACATCGCAGCAGCTTTTGACTGGGTGCAGTGTGGGCTGCAGATTTATGCACGCGAGTGAAAATGGCCGATCTGGTCATTCTGGAAATCTGAGGCGAAAGTCGCCTGCACGGCATCTTGAGCCGGATGACCGCCTTCACACCCACACGAACCGCATCGGGACGAATACCCCATCTGGGCCCGTGCTGTAGTGTATGTAGCCGGCTTCTACTCACCGTTCTAGACCGCCTGAACGAGTCGTGAGAACCAGGCCCGCAGGGTTGAACAGTAAGAACCCGGAATGGAGACGACGAGGTGTCGTGCTGCCTGATGAAGGAACTCGGGCGGCAGCAGGCCAAGGATCGTTTCGGGATAGACCTTGCTTGAATCGTCATATGAGGATGCCAGTTGGATCCGAAGAGGCCATTCACCAGGATGGATGGCTGTTACGGTGCCTTGGAACTACATAAAAGCGGCCGCTCGCCGAGAAATAAGGTCATCTTTGGGTCATCTCATGTTGCTTCGGTCCGCATGGAAATATCCGCCTCATCCATGCCAAAGTGTGGAAATATGGCGCTGTGGAGGTATTCAAGAGACCGCAGAGCAAAGCAACTTTAATACATACATAGTATGTCAAGACGAAGAAAGCATGATGCTCTCCAGATGAAGCCGATGTTCTCCCGCTCCCCCGCCCCCCAGGTTCCATGGAACAGCTGACAAGACGGGGGATTGTGGGGGAGAATGGTGGGCCCCTACCCCCATAGAGACAAAGTTCGATGGTCGGGCCGAATGCTTGGGCTTTGTGAAAGGATCATCTCCCCACGGAGGATGGGGGTGGGTCTCATAACCCATCTTGCGAAAGAGTGGTATGACGTCGTGCACTCCCACGATCGTCAGGAACATCGAACTGCATGGGACGAACCTATGGCCCAGAGACTGCCAAGCTGCGGGAGACGGTTGAACCTCATGGCAAGCATTGGTGGGAAGCTTAGCTACGTCTTGATGAGGCTCAAATATTTCCCCTTGAATCGATTGGGGAGGGTCATGCACGCATGCACATATTCCGGGCTGGGCAGTCACAACAAATGCCGGGACAGTCGATGGCAAAACGCAAGAATGTCGGCCACAGCGACATTCGAGAATGGTTGTGCCTTCCACCTGACCACAAGGACAACATTCAAAGTGGACCAGACCCAGTCGACAGTCGCCCGTTCCCCACGAGTCTCCAGAGTCTCCATACACCACAGCAGAGCTAGCATCCGGCTCGGAAGAGCGTTGCAGAATGCCCGAGATGCACCCCGCGAAAACGGGGGACGACCGAGTCGTTCACGAGAAAAAAAATCGAACCAAGTCAGCCCAGAACGACCAATGACATGCGTCCCAGGATGACGGATGGCGGAGGGATCAGGGGTCGTGACGAATGACATTGCTGTAAACAACCTCCGATGTTCCGATCAACGGCTGGGGAAGTGAGCACTTGGGTCGCTCACCGTGACAGTACCTAGCTTACATGATTCCGTCATAGCACATGGACGTACCATAACAATTCAGTCCCAGTATTGAGGGAAAGGCCGGCCCAACGATGATGCTGGACCAGACAGCAGAGCCTGCAGGTACCCGGATTCTCCCCCTGCCGGCCAACTCGGGCTTGAATATAAGATGGCGACCATCCCTCACGGCGGCCAGAAGTGATGAGGTTCCTCCCCTCCTCACGCATTGCTGCCTTGTCGACAACCATCCAGCATCATGCAGACTGTTTCAACCCTGCTGCTCGCAGCAGCCGGCGTGGCTTCCGCCTACGATTACTCGCAGGACGGCAACTATGGATCACCGTTCCCTGGCACGGTGCATCCCGGCTTCGAGTCGGAGAACCCAGTGACCATCAAGGGTTCTCAGGAATTCCAGGCCTCGCCTCCCAAGTACCCCTCGCCATGTAAGTGCCCAATGACAGAGTCTCATGGCCTCACAGCCCGGCCCCATCGACACTTCGACATAGACCAACCATCAGGCTGACACGTGTTCCGTGCGCAGGGGGTGAAGGACTCGGCGACTGGGCTGACGCCTACACCAAGGCTCGCTCCTTCGTCAGCCAGCTCACGCTGGAGGAGAAGGTGAACCTGACCACGGGCACGGGCTGGCAGACCGACAAGTGCGTCGGCCAGACCGGTGCCATCCCCCGCTTCGGCTTCCGCGCGATGTGCCTCCAGGACAGCCCCACGGGCGTCCGTGACACCGACTTCGTCAGCGTGTTCCCGGCCGGCGTGAACGTCGCCGCGACCTGGGACCGCAGCCTGGCCTACCTCCGCGGCCGGGGCATGGGGGAGGAGCACGCCGGCAAGGGGGTCGACATGCAGCTGGGCCCCGTCGCCGGGCCCCTCGGCCGGTCCCCCAAGGGCGGTCGTAACTGGGAGGGTTTCTCGCCCGACCCTGTCCTGACCGGCCAGATGTTTGCCGAGAGCATCAAGGGCATCCAGTCCGCCGGCGTCATGACGAGCGCGAAGCACTACATCGCCAACGAGCAGGAGCACTTCCGCCAGCGGCCCGAGTCCAACGACTTTGGTTGGAACATCACTGAGCCCAACTCGGCGAACCTGGACGATGTGACCATGCACGAGCTGTACCTGTGGCCATTTGCTGGTATGTCGCCCTGCCATTTGTGTTGCGAACGGCTTCATGATTGGAACTTGTTAGCTGACTACGACGACAGATGGAGTAAAGGCCGGCGCCACAAGTATCATGTGCAGTTATAACCAGGTCAGTACATACTCGGAGTAGTAGTTGTATCTCGAGGTTGCCCATTACTGACATGTCATCGTCAGGTCAACAACAGCCAGGCATGTCAGAACTCGTACATCCTCAACTACCTTCTCAAGGGTGAGCTGGGCTTCCAGGGATTTGTCGTCTCGGACTGGCAAGGAACCCACTCGGGTGTTTCATCCGTCCTCGCAGGTCTTGACATGACCATGCCCGGAGATACCTTGTTCTCGACCGGAGACAGCTACTTCGGCTCCAACTTGACCATCGCCGTGCTCAACGGTACCGTCCCGCAGTGGCGTCTCGACGACATGGCTGTCCGTATCATGGCCAGCTTCTTCTATGTCGATCTTCCTATCGAGCGTGAGCCCATCAGCTTCTCCTCGTGGACACGGGATACCTATGGCCACGAGCACTACTACGGTGGCCAGGGCCCGATTGTCCAGATCAATGAGCACTTGGACGTCACTGCGAACCACTCTGCCATCATCCGCGAGATCGGTGCCGCCAGCACCGTCCTGCTCAAGAACACCGGTGTGCTCCCCCTGAAGGGCACCGAGAAGTTCACGACCGTCTTTGGAGAGGACGCCGGCCCTAACCTGCTGGGCCCCAACGGGTGCTCGGATCGCGGGTGTGATAACGGCACTTTGGCCATGGCATGGGGCTCCGGCAGCACCGAGTTCCCCTACCTCGTGACTCCCGATACTGCCATCCAGAACCACGTCCTGGCCAACGGCGGCAGCTATGAGTCCATCCTGGACAACTGGAACCTCGACACTGTCTCGGCCCTGGCCCGCCGTGCCAACGATGTCAACGCACCGGCCATTGTCTTTGTCAACTCCGACTCCGGAGAGGGGTACATCGCGGTCGACGGCAACGTGGGCGACAGGAAGAACCTGACCCTCTGGCAGAACGGAGACGCGGTCATCTCTGCCGTGGCTTCCGAGAGCAACAACACCATCGTGGTGGTCCACTCTGTCGGGCCCGTCATCCTCGATGACTACGCCAACAACCCCAACGTCACTGCTATCCTGTGGGCCGGGGTTCCGGGCCAGGAGAGCGGCAACGCCATTGTCGACATCCTCTATGGAAAGGTCAACCCCAGCGCCAAGCTGCCCTTCACCATCGGGGCCAGCCGCACGGACTACGGCACGGACATCCTGTACACGCCCAACCACGACGTGCCGCAGATCAACTACGTCGAGGGCGCCTTCATCGACTACCGCGCATTCGACAAGTACAACGTGACCCCGACGTACGAGTTCGGCTTCGGGCTCAGCTACACGACCTTTGAGTATAGCGACCTCAGGATCACGGCGCACACCAACGTGTCCGAGTACACGCCCTTCACGGGGTACACCACCAACGCCAAGACGTACGGCAACTACAGCGCCGACCCGGCCGACCACCTGTACCCGGAGGCCATCAACAGCACCCGCGTCAGCATGTACTGCTACCCGTGGCTGAACAGCACCGACCTCGGCGCCGCGTCGGCCGACCCGGACTACGGCGCCGAGTTCGAATTCCCGGCCGGCTCGCGCAACGGCTCGGCGCAGCCCGTGCCCCGGGCGGGCGGCGCGCCCGGCGGCAACCCGCGGCTGTACGACGTGCTGTACACGGTGGAGGCGACGGTGACCAACACGGGGGCCGCGGCGGGCGACGAGGTGGCGCAGCTGTACGTGTCGCGCGGCGGCGAGCACGAGCCCGCGCGCGAGCTGCGCGGCTTCGAGAGGCTGGCGGGCATCGCGCCGGGCGAGTCGCGCACCTTCAGCGTCGGCGTGACGCGCCGCGACGTCAGCTCGTGGGACCCGCATGCGCAGGACTGGGTCGTCCGCCGGGACGCGGCCAAGACGGTCTGGGTCGGGCGGTCGTCGAGGGACCTGCCCCTGAGCGGGGCGCTTGCGTGATGATGATGAATGATTAATGTGTATTGTGTAGTTACGTACATTCATTGTATGAGTATTTGTTATTTGAGTATTGGGTAAGTAGGTATGTGAGCATGATGGTGTGGGAGGGGGGGGGTTTGGTTGGTGGTTGGTTCTTCGACGTTGTATATACTTTTTTTTGAAGCGTGAATTGTACTCCGTGGAAACGATCTTGGTTGAATTTGCGTGTGTGCTGCAAGTGTCGAAGCCAGATCAGGATTTTGAGGCTCACAGTCGAAGACAGATCAGACCTTCGAGGCTCACATTATCTAACGTCGCTTAAACTGAGAGGCAGCTTGGATGAGGCATGCGCTGTGTCGCATTCTGTTGCCGATTTTATTCCTGTTCGTTCAGTGTCCCGTTGGGAGCTGTCGGAGCCCTTCTGGAGTAAATAGACAAGCAGAACAGCTGCTGCTGCCAAGTATGCACACCACTAACCGCGCTCGCTATCAGTGGTAGCGACCGTTATCACTGCAGCCTGTCATAAGCTTGGCGGATCCGACACTGCGGCGCCAAGCCAGGTAGATCGCTCTGACAGCCCTGCCCGGATGGAACAGGTCGATCTCGCCGGCGTGCGTGCATGTATCGCGCCCCCCCTGGGGCCGCGGTGCTTGGGTTGCTCTTGGCGATTGCTGGGCGTGCAGGTGGTGGGTGGCAATGCGCAGAGCCTCAACCTGTCGGGGAGACATCACGGAATGAATATCCTCGGTTCTGGGACGAGATGCCGCCAAGCTTGTGTTTGTGTCGCCCGGGTACCTATGGATGAGAACGACGAGCTGCAATAACATGCCGGTTCATATCACGTTGGGCAAAGACATGAGGCGTCGGATTTGCGAGTCGCAGTATTTCTCGTGAATGATAGATAGCTCGAACAGTCAGTCGTTCGCAGGTCTACCTACAACTTGTCGGGACGTTTTGCAAAACTGGGAGTAACCGACCGACAACACGGGGTCGTTGTTGTTTGATCATCCTGGTCCCATCTGTCGTGATCCGGACCCGACTGTTGTCATACTGGAGAGTAATGATATCTTGGTCCGTATCGCCGTCGTGCCCCACCGCCTACCGGTGGTGTTAGTGGGCCGCCTGAAAAAAAAACAAAAAAAACAGACGGCGGCATGTGACGATACCCGTGGGGCCAGGCGGCCCAGCGGGCAGAGACAGGTTGACAGCTGAGCCGGAGACAGAAGAGGAAAGTAAATAGAAGGCACCCGAGTGATATCGGACGAACCTTGCCGATCAATGATGGCTCCGGTCGTGGCCTGCCGGAATAGGCAGCTCTCGCACGAGTCACTGGTCTTGTGTGGCTGATGGCGCGAGAATAGACTGCCCCAGGTGCTGTGGGACTTCCTTGCTTGTGGGCAGTGCATTGGCCGGCGGAGGACTTCCATTTCCAGCAGTTGGTCGGAGTCAACTGGAACAGAACCGAACTGGATGAAGATACTCTCAGAACGACTATTCCTCGGATCAGACTAGATACCCTTGGGATGAACGTCATTTCTCGGGCGAAGCAACGGTGCCATTTGGACTGCTTCGGATTGATGAACAGCAGCTGTTGGGTGGTATTGGTATCTACCGTGGGAACCCTTAGATTTGGGGGTGGCAAGGATCGATATCCGGATAACATGCGAAAGACCATGGATGACTACGAACCAGGCCGACCAGTCAACGACCAGTTCACGGCTGACAAAACCAGACAATTTCCATTTTGCCCGCTCTCGTCCAAACATGATGGGCCGAACTGTCGTGATGCGGGTGCTAAAGCATGATTAGGCAGGTCGAGCGGCGGAACGATCCCGCAATTGGCCGGGAGTTTAAATTAGGTTTTATGCTTATCTGGGGGCAAAAACTTCAAGCTCCTTGGTTCACACATAGTGTGCGACTCTCTCTCTCCTCTGTCTTACAGAGCACACACACGTGTGACAAAGCCACAACCTGCTAATGTTCCAAAATATTGACATACTCCGCATTAACGGTTATCTCGGACATGTGGAAGTCACCGTGATCAATCCGCCGTGCCCCATTTTCTAGCCACCATCAATCAACGCAAAAATCAATACACCACCAAACGGCCCCCTCAAATTTTGGCCCCACCGCAGACAAGCTATCACACGCCCCATATTCCTCTTCCGGAAGGTGACCTCTCGACGGG
Organism: Diaporthe aspalathi; assembly: GCA_001447215.1. Taxonomy (NCBI): domain Eukaryota; kingdom Fungi; phylum Ascomycota; class Sordariomycetes; order Diaporthales; family Diaporthaceae; genus Diaporthe; species Diaporthe aspalathi. Next base: position 69,276 of record LJJS01000750.1, read on the forward strand.
TCCCCTTTCTGGTCGGCCAGTCTGTCAGCCAGCCAGCCAGCCTGATCGATGGCCTCCCACAGGCGCAATGCCTAATGACTTGCCTCAATTTGTCGCTGACCAGCCGCTGACTGGCTGGCTGTTGGAAATGAACGGATTTGACGACATGCCGCCACCGCGCACCTTAGATGATGTCGCTACCCAATGAGGTCCCCCCGAGGTTAACAAAGCACGAAACACCTGCTAGACTGCATTTAGAAGGTCTGTGAG
>LJJS01000063.1:0-12911 GCA_001447215.1 Diaporthe aspalathi
AAGTGGGGCGCTCGGTGATATGGGGCGCTTGCTGATAATATACGTTATAATTTTTATTTTCTTTAGACCATGAGTTTGAGAATGGGGCCTGGTCAGGGTTATGATAGTTTGTTTTAAACAAAAAACTTGTAAAACAGTGCACTGATTTTCAAGAGTTACACGATGATCCTCTCTAAAGCACTACGGCTTTGGTGTCCATCCACGCAATTTTAGAACCATCTGTGCGATCCAACAAAATTGTCTTAAATTCACCCATCTGAAAGCAGGAATTCTGGTCAAATGGTGCTAAAAGACATCTGGAGTGACCATCTATTTAGCAAACGCCTAGTGTGTCTGCTTCACCAAGCGGTCTATGTGTGCCGGAAGTGGACGATACATATCTCGCTGTCCATCTCCGCAAAATCTCTTCAGCAGCCACTCTTCTTGAGCGTCACCATCTTTCCATGTGCTTGGAACCCAGCCGGCAATATCGGACCATAGGTATGGCCCCCAGAAAACCCACGCCGGATTGGTAGGCCGCGGATCGTCACCCGACGAGGATTCCTTCCAATCCGCGATGTTATAGTCGACGAGTACAACTCGGGGTAGAGGAAGACCACCAATCATTTCTGACCTGATATTGGGGTCTTCATTCGGAACAAGAACAATATTGCGTCCTGCAAAATCACCTTGTCTGACCCCTGCCGCCATTTGCCTCACATATCCATCCATAGCCCGCGCAAGGACTTCAAGCGGATATTCTTCAGGGAAGTGGAACGCATTTTTAGGCGCCCCCCGACTATAGCTGTTCTGAATCCGAGATGCTTGGATGCTCACACCGTTGAGGTGCTCTATTAGAATCAAGCGAATGGGTCTTTCCACGCGTACTCCTCTTGAAACGATGGGTAGAATAAATGTCCAGGATCCGTAATATTTTCGGGCAAACGAGCCGGTCTGGCCGGCCTTTTCAAGGGTCTTATAGGCCCAAGTCTCAACCATATAATGTTCATCCGCTTCGAAAACAGTATCTCGAGGGAAATCCCCGATACTGTGCTCAAAATTATAGTAAAGTGGGTCGTATATCTGTGCAACTGCTGTGAATGGATGCTTGTCTCGTCCTTGTGGCGTGATTCTGCACGCCACAAGCTGTGGACCCCGAGCAGCCTCAATGGCAATGGGCAAGGTAACGACAAGCTGAGCCGTTTCGGCCTGTGAGGGAAGTGGGATGCCCTCCTCAGGAGGTTGGCAACCAGCGCTTCAGAATGGGTCACTGTTTTCAGATACTCCTCTGAGAGATCGGGTCGCTCTTGACATCCCAACCCTTGGAGCTCCTCAATCGTAGAGAACGCGGACGGCGGTTCGTGTTGGCAGACCTGGACAGAGAATCCGGGAAGATAGGGCAGAGTGAGCTTATCAGGGTCCTCGGGAGCATGCCAGAAGGTGAGGTCGTCAGCGCGAGGGGAACCGCGAGATGCTGGCGGTGTGTCGCGCAGAGGATGCAGTGCAGGCTCCATGTCGGCCACTTCAAGTTGCTTGCTGTATGATTTGAGGGGTTGGAAAGTCGATGAGCAGTCGAGCTCGAGTAATGCTGACTGGTCAGCGATGAATGTTGGTCTTGAGAGATGGCACAAAAGCGTGTGGATTGGTGTATGTGGTGTTGATAAAATGGTGCGGCTGGCAGTGTGTGGATGAGCGGGGGTCTCGGTTTGCTGAGTGAAAGAATTGGAATACCTGTTAATGTAAAGGTGGCGTATTCAGAGTGGAGTTGTCAGAAGAGCTACGGACCGGACCAGTTGACACTGTTGACCCTCACCAAAACGTTTCCGTGGGCCGCTGGGCTTACATAGAAAGTGCTACTGCAGCAGGTGGAACTTCAAACGAGTTTAAGTTGGTGCCAAAGTCCACTCAGGTCCAACCTGGCCTTGGTCTTGAAAGGCCAGCGCAATCTGTGGATTTTTGACTGTAACTGGATCAGGCAGCCACGTGGAGTCAAGAGAGCGCCTATTGTACCTGTTGGTACCATGGAATATCCTATTTTTGGATTTTAGAACATACTCTGTCATTTCCGAGCCGAGAATTGTCTCCATATCGATCCAATTTTTCCCACTCACATTGAGATTCGCCACGCACATTTGAATCGCAACTCGAGGCTCGGCAGTACGTTCGCGGGATCCAAGGCTGGTTTTGCGCAGTCTTCAATATCCCATCCCCTTCCAATCAGGGTACTATACTGACCACAGCAGCCATCATTTGGGTCTTGAGAACCGTTGCGAACTCGAAAGCCAATGCATTAGAGACCCTGTCGCGGCGGCCACAATGTCATTATCAAGGCCAGTCATTCAACGGGCCGACAAAATACTGGACCTCTGAATTTTGTGAGTTGCTTCTACTTGCAATGCTCTGTTATAGACAGAGCCAAGAACCCTGCGCACAGAGAAATGAATTTTTTGGCAAACTACACAGTCCTCTGGTATCTCATGGACAGGTCAGTAAGGGAAAACATATATACCGAGGAAGATGCCTACCTCTCACCACAATCATATTTAGAACTAAATTGAGAATAGACGGAGGTTTAGCACGGGCGCCTTGATAGACTCCCCAGAATGCATTGCTCTTTGGCTCTTAGGGCACAGATCTTCACTGCTTTCAGTGATGTCTTCCAGTAGTGACTCTGAGTGGGAAGCACATGTAAAGCAGTTCAGAAACTCACAGTTCGTAACTATACTCCTGTCCATATCCTAGTAGCAAACTCAAACTAACTAGGCGCAAATCTGTCTATGTTCAAACCGTCCGTCGTTCCAGCACTCCGCAACCCAGTACTGGACACACTTCGCAAAGAGCTCTGCCCATCCGTGCCGATTTGCTACCCACAGCGATGACATAGATCCCTTGGTGACAGTCAGGGACGGCTCACTTAGCACTGGGTGACCATCTGCCTCGACTCCTCCGTAACGACCTCGGAAGAAGTCCAGCAACTTCCTCGGCGGGTTGCGTGTAGCGTCCGGGTCCGACTCCTCCAGGCGTCGCAACCACTCACGCTGCAGTACCAAGTCGCAGGAGATACCGTGCCTGGCAAGGGACTCCTTGACGACTGGTGCGAACTCGCTGTTCCATCTCATGGGCAGCGTGCTGCTCACATTGAAATAAGAAACCGGACCAGGGGCATCGTCTCCTTCACCGACATCGCCGAGCGCCACTTCCGCGATAGCAGCGCCCGCGACGTCGACAGGGAGCCAAAAGTGCTCGTCGTGCACCCGGCCGTCGCCGGCGGCCTCGATGAGGGGCAGGGCGCCGACCGTCAGCGCGCTCTGCACGACGGTCGGGTACGCCTCGCTCGCCTTCCAGCGGCCGAGCCTCGTGTCGCCCACAACCTGGCCCAGGCGCGCCACGCGAGCAGACTCAAGGCCGTATTCCCCAGTCGCCGCCGCCGCGAGGATCTGCTCGGCCACCCACTTGCTCTGGCCGTAGCCCATGGGGCCCACGCATTCCCATGGGTACGGCTTCTCGAGTATCTTCTGGCCTCTCACGTTGAGAACCGTGGAGATGCTCGAGACAAGAGTGAAGACCGGCTTGGGCCGGACATTCGAGCTCGCGGCGAGGCTGATGAGGTAGTGGGTTGGCCGGATAGCCTGTGCTTCGAAGCTCTGGAAGCCGAGGTTGAAGTTGACGGGCCAGGCGTTGTGGATGATGGTTGTCACGGTGTTGAGGATCCGCGAGTAGACAGGATCACTAGGCGAAAAGCAAGCACCTGGGTCAGATAGGTCGCCGGGACATGCCACGATCTTCTCAAGTTGTGTCGCGGAGAGATCTCCTAGCAGCCCAGCATCACTCAGGGCGGTTCGCAGCCGTGCAAGTCCGTCCCTATCGTTTTGAGCGCGGACGACGCACAAGATGCTATCTACATCGGGATTCGATAGCAAGGAGAACAGGAGATGAGCCCCAACTTGACCCGTGGCACCTGTAAGGAGCTACGACACAGCGTTAGCCGGATTGAGTCTTTAAGCCCTGAAATGTGTTGCAAAAATAAAGGTGGCAGTGAAGTACTACTTACAACGGTCTTTGCTTTTGTTGTGGCACGCACGGCTTGAGCGCCAGTGTCGGTCGACGGAAAGTTGCTGTACTTTTTTACCATCGCCCGAGCCATCTGCTCAGTGTTTGCTTCTGGAGAGCGCGCATTTTTGCCAAGGTGCAATTGCATCACATGGTCGCCGAGCAGTGCAACCGTTGGGTAGTCGAAAACGACATTAGTTGCTAGCGATACGCCGCGGAGGTCAATCCTTTTCTGTATCCGGCTGCGAATGTTGCTCGCCTGCAACGAGTCCACCCCGAGATCAAAAAGATCTGTGTCGATGGACAAGTTTTCCAAGCCTTTCGTCTCACCAGCAGCTGTTCGCTCTGATGTTGTTTCACCAACTGCAGCTTTGGAGCGTATTTCATCCTTCACGATCTCTGAAGTGATGGCAAGCACCTCGTTGTACGACATCGGCACCCCTGGGCCGGTGTCCTTAAGTTTTGAGGCTGACCTGTTTGCATACAACCTCTCGATGTCCTCATGCATTTCTTTGAGGAACGCCGAGCGGATGACGGTACCTTTGTCCGTCGCCGGGAATGGTGTACCTGCATCCTTCACGATGATCATGTCCCTCGCCACTCGAGCGTATGCCGGGACGCGAGAGTTACCCAAGTCGACACTTGAGCCAATAGTCGTGACGAAGTCGGCATGAGAAAGAGTGGCAGCTGAATGAGACTTGATCACTACCAGCCCAAGAGCCTCTTGTCCAGACCCAAAGGCAACCGCAGTGGCCACTCCTGAATTGACTTTTACAGCGTCCTCGACAGGTATGGGATCAGCTTTCTCTCCATTCAGCATGACAATGATGTCGTCTTTCCGGGCGGCGAATTTCCACAAGTCTGGTATGGTGGGATGACGTTGAAACAAGTCTTTGGTACCGTACGACCCGTCCGGTCGGTCCGAGAGAACCTTCTGTTTCAATCCGGGCAGAATGACAAGGTGATACAGATCCTGCGAAGCGCCCGCACTCTCGGGTTCGAAGTGGAGGTACGGCCTTGCATGAGGCAAAGGCGTGACCCAGCTCCACAGCCACCTGTCAGACGACGGCTCCATCAGCGCGCCACATTCCGTCTGTCCGTACAGATGGAATATATTCGCGCCGGCCGCGACAAGTTTATCTCCTAGGTCGTCCGGTATTGCCGATCCGGCATTGATGACTTGTCTCAAGGCACCGAGTCTCTCAAGGCCGCCATCCGCCTCGGCCAGGAATTTCAAAGTGTACGGGACTGTAACCAAGGCCTCAGAACCCGTGTTGTCTAGACACTTGACCACGTTGGCCGCGGTGACTGGCCGAGACGCGGTAAGGAGACTCAGGCGAGTGCCACCGACCAGTCCTCGAAGAAGGGTGGCGAGGCCAAAACTGTGAAAAAGCGGCAGCGTCGAAAGGGTGTCGACTCTCGGAATGCGCCTCACGATATCACCGGCTTGGGCGAGCCAAGTGGAAGCGGCGAGAGGCACAGGCTTGGGGAGCCCCGTCGTACCTCCACTGTGAATTATGAAACCTGGTGCCGGGTCGAAGCACAGCGGCCTGAAGTCGGAGTTGTCAAGAATTTCGCCCTCCCGGTCCAAAGTTCGAGCTTCGATCATCGGGATAATAGTGAAGGATTCTGAAAGGGATCCATTCTGCTGCAGTCTTTCGAGAGTGGTGAATGACGGGCCACTTGCAATGGCGACCTCACAGCTGGTCTGCTTGAGCAAGTGTATATACCCAGGATCTGCCAACCGTGGGGAGATGAAGACTGTGGTGATTCCCAGTCGTTGCAGAGCGAGGAATGTCAGGTAATACTCGAAGCTCGAGATGCCCACAATTGCGACCACCAACTCTTGTCTTTTTGGCCCGTCGATACATTTGAGCCCCAGTTCACCTAAAGTTTGCGCAGTGTGAACTGCTACTCGCCGGGTAAGCTGGTCCAGCTCACTTCCGGTGTAGTCGACAAGGTCCGTCTCATTGATAGGGTATGAAATGAGTGGTTGATTTGGGTGCGTCAGTGCCCTTCTTTCAAGGACTTCGTTCAGAGTTGTGAACGGTTTGAGGTCCCCGCTAGCATGTAGCCCTTCCTGGTGGATGCCGATGCTTCCCATGTCGTTTAGTCGATGCGAGATGTTGGGGCGTACGCTGTTCCTCACTCATCAAGACTGTTAATTCTCCAGCCTATAGGTGAGCAGCCACGTAACTGGTAACCTGAGTCGAGATTTGAAGGGCTGTTCAAGCATCTGAGGCGACCTGTCGACGGCCGCTCGGCATGAACCAGTCTTGGCTCGAACCCCGGGTAACTCTTCCATGATGCAGAGATATCTGCCCCTGACTATGGGCATGGATCGTCGACCAACAGATCGCGCACCATGTGCGACGGTGAGCCCGGCCCATCATGCCACGCCGATTTCGCGACAAATTTCTCCTGAAGCTATGCTCGGGATACTAATCGGCAGCCGATCGCCCGGTGCGCGCGCTTGCCTGCGTGAGCTCGCGCCATTTTCCAGAGAATGGAGAACGTCCGTACCGTCCACTAAGGTACCTAGTCAGGCATGCAATCCCCCTGCTTGTATCCCACCCAACAAGGATGAATAACTTGAATGACAACTCCTCCTGTAAGCGAGCGTCGTCAGACCGAGAACCTCTGGCGGTCTATCCCGCGCGTTATGGGACTTGTTTGTTCGCGTCCGCGGCAACGCAAATGGTGCGCAGCTGCTTCCGAACGCACGATGTTATCAAACATCAGACCACTGGCCAAAAACATGACCTGCCGCCCTCGGAATAGAGCTTCCTAACTATCAGCGCAGAGCCCCCCGGCGGGAACATGCATTCTTGCTACCCAGATATGTAACCTGCCTAACTAGGTGCGCAGTACCGGAAAATTCCGGCCGGGCTAGCAGGGAAAGGACCCGCTGTCCTTGCGAATAAGCTTCCCTACGCAAATCAGTGGGGCCGGAGACCCGCTGACGATATGTTGTCTATCATAATCTTATCAAATATGCTGTTCAATATGATCTGAGAAGTGACAGTGGAACTGCGGTCAAATAATTTTGCTCGATTCAAGTCTCTCTGATTGCATCGGGTCCTGGTACTGCCGCTTGTCCCTTGTCCAAGCCACGAAAGCATTAGACCACTTGTCAGGTACTCAAGGTACTCACAATGTGACACTTTGCGCAATTGCCGAAAAACCCAGTCAATGTGTGCTCGAGGTTGTATCTGCTCAGGTGAACAATGTAAATCGAGCCACGATTGCAAGCCCGAGCCGGGCCCCACAGGCTCTTGGCTTCCAAAACCGGGCAAATGCCTTCACTCCGAGCCTCCATACCTGACTCGGACCTCAAACGGCAATCTATATGCAGCAACACACGAGAAGCTTATGTGCTTGGTGTACCAAGATATCTGTCTCGCTAACCATGTTGACCTCGACGTCTGGTACTCCAAATACAGGCACCACCGCAGCAAGGTGACGTCGCATTGCTCCGTGGCATCGTCCATCAGCGTTAAATTTATGGTTACTGCCCAGGTACTGTCGCCACGAGAAACCGGTTTCAGAGTGCTAGCTGTCACAGTAGTTGCACTGTAAGTGGAGACACTCAGCTGTAGATGGATTAGATTAGATAAAAGCACACATCCTGCTGTCAAAGGGCACTCCACTCCTGTCTCCTCCTGAAACATTACATCGGTACGTACTCGACCATCCCACGACGAATGCAACGGGACAATGATACACAAAATCCATTGTTATAGCTGGATAAAACTTTTATGATAATTGTAAATTACCCTTATCTGAATACGTGATAGTAGAATTCCCAAACTTTTTTCTTGATTTCCCCCCCCTGAAAATCAACAAGAATGCATGTATGCAAAAGAAAACAGTGAATTCATTATGTAAGCGGTCCTGGTCAGTCTGAAATGCTGAAGTGGACCGTACGTAGCCCATTTACCGCTGAGTGGTCCTTACACTTAAATCATACGTAGCATAAAGACCGATGGGTGGTTAACTCAGACCTTTGCACTCTTTGACATGTTATACCGTTACGTGTGATCTTGACTTTGATCGAAATCAACACGATCGCCAAAGATGGAACTTCAATATACCCATGAGCCCACGGTCGGTATTCCCGCATCCAAGCCACGTGTGCTCTTGTTGGGCAAGACACTGCACGATGGCGGAGAAGCCATGCGCAACTCGAACTGGTTCGAAATTCATGTGAGCCCGGAGATTTGAGCCTTCGTGAAGGACTGACTGGCAGGCTGCTGACACGGCCGAAGACACTGGACGCTGAAGACCGAAACGAACTTCTAGCCAAGATACCTAAGCACATCGCCACATACGGGCCTTATCAGGCCATTGTTGCCCGTCTGAGCCCGAAGCCATACGAACCATTTGATGCAGAGCTCCTGTCGCCCTTCCTGCCAGATTTACGCATCCTCGTGTCGGCGCAATGCGGCTACAACGACTTTGACATTGAGTGGATGACAAGTCAGGGAATATGGTTCTGCAACTCCAAAAGTGCCACATGCGAAGCCACGGCCGACATGGCACTCTTTTTAATACTCGGCGTGCTGAGAAACACATCCCTGGCCGAGCAGAACCTGAGAAACGGGCTCTGGCGCGCGGGCCTCGGACTTGGACAAGACCCATACGGACTGACGCTGGGAATCGTCGGCATGGGCAAGACCGGGTCACTGCTGGCAAGGAAGGCCAGCCTGGCGTTCGGGATGCGAGTTGCATATTGGAACCGCAGCGGGAGGTCTGTCCCTGCCCCGCATGGTGCCTCATACAGGAGATGCGCTACTCTGGACGATCTTTTGAGGTCCGCAGATGTTGTGTCCTTGCATTGTCCTCTCACGGAGGGCACAAAAGGCCTCATGTCGCGGGAGAATTTCACGAAGATACGAAAGGGTTCATATTTCATCAACGCCTCGCGGGGAGCACTCGTCGATGATGAGGCTCTGGTGGAGAGCCTGGAGACGGGGAGGATCCGACGCGCAGGACTTGACGTGTTTGACAACGAGCCTGCTGGAGCCCATACATACTATCTGTCGCGACCAGACAAGGTCGTTGCTCAACCTCACATGGGCGGTCTCACCGAGGCGTCATTTGCGAAAGCAGCCGCGGAATGCTTCGGTAACCTTCGGAGTTATTTCGAGACTGGACGGCCATGCGCTCCCATCAATGAGGGCTCATATCTTGACCTGCGGAAAGTTTCGGAACAGAAGTCTCCAGGGGTGGTTGAGGACAGCGTCGCGCTGGCCATGGGGGCGGATACGGACCACCACATGAAGGCCAATTGCCGCGAGAGAATTCGCATTGCAATCATGTAACACCACCTACGCTCACACTTGATTCCTCGTTCCATATAGATAGATTTCACGTTTTCCTAGCCTCACAGTTACCCCTTCAGTGAATTAATCAGCAATACATTATCATTACATATGTACAACACGTGTTTGTTTTTTAAAAGAAGGATAAAAAATGCATACTAGGTATGATAAATTTTGATTTTTGTTCAAAAAATCATTACTTTACAGCAAGAAACGATTTGGAGGAGACTGTCTTAGACTCAGCGCTGACCAAGATTTATCACCTTCTTATTTTGTATGTTAGCTTCGAATTTATCCACTTTACAATATCGTAGATGGCGGCTAGCTGCTCCAAGATACCCGCAAATGACGTGATCTTCTGCCAGCCTGTTGAAACAATTCAATCTCCGACATTCCTGCAACTGGTGCCCGATACCGGTACGAAACCAAAGTCCGGTGACATAGTGTCCACATCGCCAGTGGGGGTCCTGTCGGCGGAATCACACTGTACCAGGGATCATTACCAGGAACGAAAATGCAGCTACTCGGGGCATCCCGACCACTAGATGCCCCGGTATATTATCACTTGGCAGCTGTGGACCCACCGGGTGCCGCCTTGCCTTGTCTGGCAATCGAGGTGATTTCGGGCGAAGGAGTGACTAAGAAGCGAGAGATCTGAGGAATTGCCAACATGTCTTACAAAAGGCTATAAGAATCTGCGAGGCTTAGCATCTGTCTGCTTTCCCTCGAAGCGACGATTTGCACTGAGTTGGTAGCACTTGAGTAGTCCTGGCTGGTCATCTGTACCAATTTTTGAATTACAGTCAGTCAAGATGAAGTGGTGCAGCCTCATCGGTACGTGGTTGGGACTTGCGGCCACTGCTCAAGCCGCTACGGCCTGGCAGCAGCGCAATGAAACATTTGCGGTCCCGGAGGCTCCTCTTGGTGTCTTTTCCAACTTCACAACCAAGGCGGATGCACTGGCCAGTCTCGAGCTCACGCTCAACTCGTCCAAGATCTCTCGCCAAGGAGACTTCCGCTACGGGCAGACCATCGCCAGAATCTGGACTGAGCAGCGCAAGATCTGGCCAGAGCTGATTCTCTACCCTGAAAACACGGTTGACGTCAGTGTCGTCTTGCAATTTTATTCCGCGGCTCACACTTTCTGGGGCGAGAATGGATTTGCCATCAGTACGTATAGCACCACATTTGTTTTGTTTACCATTCATGTCTCAAATATCGCTTTTGATATCTGTCCATGCTGGTGCTGTGATTGACATTGGCGCTTCTAGTGGGCGGTGGTCACGCAGACTTCGGAGGCGCGCAATCTCCCAGTGTCATTATCGACCTGTAAGTAAGATGCATTCTCGTGCCGACTCCATACACGCGGATACGATCTATTTGCTAACTAGGTGAAGCCACAAATTCGGCGAGACGGACTTTGCTAGCAGTGCCAACGTAAGCACAACCAGCCCGAGCACTTCTTGGCCGATCCTGAAGATTGGCGGAGGTAACGAAGCCGGCGACGTCTACAGCGTGCTCGAGGGGACCGGGTGGGCGTTCTTGGGCCCCCGAGCTGCCTCCATCGGCGTGGGCGGCTTCCTGCTCGGTGGAGGCATCGCGTTCCAAACCAACAAGTACGGTGTTGCCAACGACAATCTTGTTGGTCTGGAGGTGGTGCTGCTCAGTGGACAGGTCATCTACGCTAACCCCTACAATGAGTATTCGGACCTCTTCTGGGCATGTACTGGGGCTGGCTGGATGGGTGTTGGTGTTATCACCCACTTCTACATCCAAGCGTGAGTTTCCCGTCTTTGATGACATCCCGAGCATTGAAAAAATGGTAATCCATGTCATACATGCTGATTCGAGACAACCAAGTTACCCTGACCCTGGCGTTGTATACACGGTTACTATCGACTGGGCAGAGGATCAAGCTCCGCATGTCTTCGAGCGGACAACGGATTTCTTCGAGAACAACCAGGATCCCGACGCATTCCCGGCACTCTTGTACTATTTCAAAGACCCCAAGGAGCCGAACGCCATTGTCCCCCTGCGTGAGCGCCAGTTCGTCTTCCAGCTCAATGCGGTGTACTTCGGAGGGAACGAGACCATTCTTAACAGCACGTTCGGCTCATTCTACGAAGGCGCTTCTGCTATCGGCATTCAAGAATGGACGCTGAAGAGCCTGGACCAGTACCTCCTGACGAATTATCCCTACGGCTACCAGCGCCTCTTCTACGGCAAGAGCCACACACACTCGACTGTTGAATTCTACAACCAGACTTTCGCCATCTACAAGGATACCGTCAACGGGTTGATTACCCGTGGTGAAGACCCCGGTCACACCCTCTGGGTGGACGAGTGTAAGCGATTAAAGGCCTCATCCCCCCCCCCCCCCCGCCCCTCAATCTACCGAACTCGCATTGTGACGCCGAAGCTGACACAAGCTGCTCCAAGACCTGCTGCCCGGCCTCAACGGCCAGCTGCCAGCGAGCGACAGTGACACGGCGTGGCCGCACTCCACGAGCGCGCACATAACGCTCACCTCCGCCGAGTGGACCAACCACACCAACCAGGCCTTCCTGTACGAGCGCGAGGAGAAGTACCTGGCGGCCTACCTGCGGGACTTCGAGAAGGGCCTCGGCGAGCCCGCCATCTACGACTACCCCAACTACATCGCGCCGTTTGCGCCCGCGAGCGAGGTCTGGGGCGAGGACAACTTCGTGCGCCTGCTGGAGATCAAGTCCAAGTATGACCCCCAGTGTCTTTTCAACCGCGGCCGGGTCTTCGCCACGTCTGCGTGTGTGGAGAAGGGCCTGGCGACGACGTGGGTTGACAGGTCTGTTGGCGGCTTCATCGCATGAGTTTGATTTCCTTCGTGCCAGGATGGAATGGGAGAGGCCTCGCACACACGAATTCAAGCTTCCCAGCCGTATTTGAGACCTCGGAATCTGTTTGATTCTATCTGGTTATCCAGATCATCTATTGTAATAGGTGTAGTGTCTCATCAGAAAAGCGCGGTAGAGGCCGCGTTTTACTTTCTTGTCACCTATTAAGAACCAGTGCAAAGCTGGCCCTCATGTAATCCTTTGTAGCTGTAACTTTATATTATTCTTGGCTTTCATACTCCTAATGCCACCCCTTGAAGTACAATGTATGCTGGGTTATAGTTTGATATTTGGCGTAATCGTAACACAGCAGAGACATAGATACAGCGCTGGTAGTGGCGATGTCTTCTAACACCTTAGCTAGGCCCCGTTTAAAACTGCTGGACGAAGACACAACTAAGTATTTAACGCAAGCAATAGAATCTCGACTTGCTATGCTGTCTTATTTGACGTGCTTAGAAAGCTGCCGGACTAGATTCGGCAGGGTAGTTTTGATAGCGGAGGTAGTGCGTTTAATACTAAGAGCAAGATCCCTGCCACATAATTTAATTAGCTACTATTCGTATCCATCCTTATACGCTTTAAAGTGTGACTTTATAATCCTGAGACTTGTAGCGCTGCATATAGCTTATTATTTACTTAAGTTAACGTGGTTTACCAGTGAGTGGACCGTATCAGTGAGTGGATC
>LJJS01000756.1:0-69840 GCA_001447215.1 Diaporthe aspalathi
AAGTGGCTCACTCGCTTATCTGGCTCACTCGCTTATCATGTACGTTAGAAACAAGTGCAACACACATCGACATCAGACCGCACAGCATGAATGCATAGAGTGGAAATGAAGGATGAAACTGAAAGAGGGGGAGATTGGGATAGTTTGACCGTTCTTTGGTTGAGCATTTGCAGTTGACTGTCGAGAAGAAGGTCGTTCACTGTGAGGGGTGGAAGGTGATGAAATTAATTACCAAACCACTTACACTGGTCTGCAGCAGCGGAGCCCCACTGCGGGACAGCGAGCAGCCCCACCACGTTGCCATACCAACACCCGAGCGAGGACTAGCTCTCGACTCTTGGGCCCTTGTGTACGCCGTTGTGTTTTCTTTGTCGCAAGTCCAATCCAAATGTCGCCGGGTGCAACACAACTGTGACCACATTCTGAGCGTACATTGAATCGCCGACATCGATTCCTCAGGAGCGGGCCAAGATGGCCTACAACCCGAGGATGAGCATCATCCCTCCGGGGCAACAACACTCGCGCATCCAGCGCAAGGAGCCAGAGCCCGACGCGTTCATGCTCCTCAAAGACAGTGAGATCGTCGGCTGCATTACTGATATCGGCATCCCCTTCGCCGTCGCCGACCTGGCAAAGCCGAACCCCCTCCAAGTCCAGATGATATTCGAGTGGTTCGCCGAGCTCATCCTCAACGCGACCCGCGAGACCGTCGACCCAGCCATGCGTGCCGCCGCAGAGGACATTGCCGGCGATAACAGCGACGCGCTCTTCCCGCCCGACACGCGGAACCTCATGGGCTTCTACGTGTCGCTGCGCCGCCTGCTTCTGGAGTGCGGCATCCGCGACTTCAGCTTCACGGACCTGTACAAGCCCACGCAGCCGAGGCTGGTCAAGATCTTCAGCTACCTCATCAACTTCGTGCGCTTCCGCGAGAGCCAGACCTCGGTCATCGACGCCCACTTCAACAAGGCGGAGCAGACAAAGGCGCGCATCGAGAGCCTCTACGGCGAGAACCAGGACATGGAGGCCCGGCTGGACGAGATGCAGCAGACGCGGTCACAGATGCAAGGGGTGTACGCCGAGAAGCTGCGGCGCAATGAGGACCTCAAGAAGCGGCTGCTGGAGCTACGGCGGGGCCAGGAGAGGGTCGCGGCCCGGCTCGACGAGGCCAAGGAGAGGAAGGGCGAGCTTTCCACACAGCTCGAGCAGAAGACGGCCGAGAAGCTGGCGGTCAAGCACGAGAGCGCCAAGCTGAGGCCGTACGTCCTGCAGAGCGCATCGGCCCTGCAAGCGAGCCTGACAGAGCTGTCAAACACCCTTGGCAACGACAAGGCACACATCGACTCACTCGAAAGGCGAGGGCGGGCATTACAAACCTCGACGGATTCTTTCGCAGTGGTATCGACCGACGTGGCTTCATGTATCAAGCTCCTGGACGAGATCGCCGTGGAGCTGCAGAAGGAGGAGGACGAGACAGCGCGCAAGAACAAGCAAAAGGAAGCCCTCCTCGAGCGGCGTACAGATGTGCAGGACGTCGAGCGAGCCGAGGCGCTGCTGCAAAGGCAGCTGGCCAAGTGGCTGGAGAGGACTGAGAAGCTTAGAGACCAGGCCAGCCAGAAAGCCCAGGAGGCCAAGAGGAAAATGGAGGAGCTCGAGAGGGTCCACAGGCAACTCAAGCAGGAGCGGACAGAGAAAGGAAACGAGATGGAGAAGCGGCGGGTCCGGATCGAGCAGACGGAAAAGAAGGCAAGTTGCAGCACCCGAAGTTTGTGGCTTTCCGCCTTGACCGCTAACATACTCTCCACAGATGCAAGACCTTAAGGAGGCCATCGACAACGAGGTCCACAATGCTCACGACGAGTACCTCAAGATGGAGGCGCATATCAAGCTGTACATCACGGAGATGGAACAGGCTATCCCGTTTAATGAGTGATACGACTGTTTCCTTATGTATTCATAACGACTTTGGCAGGGCTGATACCAGGTTGGGGCGTTTTGGTTGACATATGGTGGATACATACTGATCTGAGCTGGTCGAGAATGGAAAAAAAAGATTCATGTCTCGACAAGTTGACGACCGTGCCGCAGGCACTTCAGGAAAGTCGTGCTGTGATCATGTGTGCTCCCGGTGCTCCTGCACCCAGTCTCCTTGACGGTACCTGAACCACCTCCCCAGGACCCTCGCCAGAGTCACGGTACGCCCAGTCCAGTCAGCATCATCCGGGTCGGCGCCAGTCCTCCTAGCACTGGCACTCAGCACCGGGACCTCCTCCGACAAGATCGTTTGCTCCGTCTCAGCACCCATCTGTCCGTCATTTTCGCCGGTGTCCGCATTCTCCTTAGCCTGCACCACCGTCCGGGGGGATTCAACCAAAACAGCCCGAAATCCAACCCTCCTCGCGGCTTCCACCAGGCCCGTAGCCGTGCTACTTATCCCCTGCGCGCTCCACTCGCTCGTGTCGCGGTGCAGGGCGAGGAACCCATGCACCAAGAGGAGCGGCCGTGTCCTCCCTGGGCCGGAATTCTTGGTCGCCGGCGGAGGAGGGACCTTGGAGTCCTCGATGGAAAAGACGGAGAGGCAGGCCCGCAGGTGGGAGACAGTCGGCACGAATATCATGCGGATGTGGCGGGCGATGGCGACCTGGTAGACCGGGGATGAGAGCAGGGACGAGAGGCCGGGCACGTTGCTGTCGTCCTTGGCACCTGGGAGTGATCCTCGTGCATCGGCTAGGAGGGATTCCAGGAGTTCTGCCCGCGACGAGCACACGATCAGAGTGGTCGGGTACTCGTGGCGGCGAATGATGTATGTGAGCAGCTCTGAAGGGAGTGCCGGGGACAGGATGAGCGGCGTCAGCGGCATCTTGGGACGGACACCTTCTCCATGGTTTATGACAGGATACCCTAGAGATCGAAACGGCCTGGCCAAGTAAATGAGGCTCTCACATCTCCTAAAAGTGAAAGTGGTCAAAAGTTGCGAGATACTTGAGTAGACTATACAGTAGCTAGATCCTAGGTAGCTACTTCGGTACCTTAGCTTACTATAAGACGGGCATCTTTTAGCTCTCGTGCCAGCCCGGGAATGCCCCACCAAAACCTGCAGGGATCCTCTCTCGCACGTCACCTAAGCCACTCAACATCATCGACACACAACATACACTTGCACCATGTCCAGCAGACACCTAGCTCTCTACCTAGGTAAGGACTGCCGCGACGTTCCATCTTGTGGCTGGGCTGTTCAGAATGGAGCCAATATCCCGGATATCCTCACTCCTTGAGAGAGGTGAGCCCACCACGCTGCCCACCTCGTTGAACCGGCAAGACTGACTGACAGCTTTCGTGCACCTCAGCCCAGGAGCTCACTCTCGACGCCGCCTCTGCCGCCCGCAGCTCGCGGAGCGCGCCACGGTCCCTCGACAAGAACCAGGTCAAGAGGCTCCTCGACAGCCGCAATGAGCGCGAGGTGCTCGAGGGCCTGCGCAAGGTCATCTCCATGATGTACCGCGCCCAGAAGACCCTGCCCTTCTTCTCCTCCGTCGTCAAGAACGTCGCCTCGCCCAACCTCGAGATCAAGAAGCTCGTCTATATCTACCTCATCCACCACGCCGAGCAGGAGCCCGACCTCGCCCTGCTGTCCATCAACACCATACAGAAGTCCCTGTCCGACAGCAACCCCCAGGTGCGCACCCTGGCCCTCAAGACCATGTCGGGGATACGTGTGCCCGTCATCAGCCAGATCGTCTCGCTGGCGATCAAGAAGGGCGCCGGGGACATGAGCCCATATGTGAGGAGGGCCGCCGCCATGGCGATACCGAAGTGCTTCCGTCTCGACCCGAACCAGTCGCCGCAGCTGATCGAGTACCTCTCGACGCTCCTGGGGGACAAGCAGTACTACGTGGCTGGCGCAGCCGTCACCGCGTTCATGGAAATATGCCCAGAGAGGACGGATGTGATACATAAGCACTACCGCAGCTTGGTTCGGAAGATTGTCGACATGGACGAGTGGAGCCAGCTCTCGGCGTTGAGGATGCTGACAATATACGCCCGAAAGTGCTTCCCGAGGAGGACAAGGCCCGCCAGAGCCGGCGAGAAAGCAGCAGACCTGCAGGGGTTCTACAATGAGGCAGGCGATAACGGAGACGCAAGCGAACAGGTGGCTATCCTGGACCCGGACCTCGAGTTGCTTCTCAATGCGATAAAGCCGCTACTCCAAAGCAGGAACTCGGGTGTCGTGGTGGCCACTGCCCGCTGTTATGTTTCAATAGGGACTCCCGAGTATATCAAGTCGGCCGTTGGGCCACTGGTTGCACTTCTCAGGGGCCCTTCTGATATCCAGCAGATCGCTCTCTACAACATCGTGTCTGTCTGCCTGCTGGGGCCCACCGACTTCGTCAAGTATGCCTCGCACTTTCTTGTGAGGGCAACCGATAGCAGCTCGGTGTGGGAGCTCAAGCTGGAAGTGCTGACCCTCGTCTTCCCTCACTCCCCGCCCCACGTCAAGTCGCTTATCTTGAATGAGCTGGAACACTTTTCGAGAGGTTCGGATAAGTTACTGGTGCGTGAAGCGGTCCGAGCTATCGGGCGATGCGCACAGAGCGACCCGGCGACGAGTTCAAGGTGTCTCAAGCTGTTGCTGAGTCAAATCACAAGCCTCGACGGGAACCTGGCGGCAGAGAGTTTGACAGTCATCAGACACCTGATCCAGCAGGACCCAACGGCCCATACTTCTACGGTTGTCAGGCTTGCAAAGAATCTCGACTCTGCCACCGATCCGCAAGCCCGGGCCACGATCATATGGCTTGTCAGCGAGTTTGCTGGTCTGAATGGCGAGGACAACATCGCAGCGGATGTCTGCAGGATTCTTCTCAAGGGCTTCCCAGAGGAATCAGAGGTCGCCAAGCGGCAGATCCTTCTCCTGACCGCTAAAGTATATTTACACCACGTCAACCGCGTGATAGAATCCAGGAAGACCCAGGAGGCTGAAGGCGAGACACTTGAGCCCACGTCTCTGGATGACGTGGAAGACCACCCGGTGGCCCGATTGTGGAATTACGTTCTATTGCTGGTACGCTACGACACCTCGTACGACCTCCGGGACAGGGCGAGGTTGTTCAAAGCCCTGTTGGGTGTCCCTCAATTAGCAACGCTCATGCTTCTCGCGCCAAAACCAGCACCGCAGGCCCCCAGTCCATCTGAAACCAGGAAGGACTTCACACTTGGCTCGGCGGCTTTGGTTCTCGCTGGTGGAGGAGGCGTTCACGGTCTCAAGGGGTACGAGGCTTTGCCGGACTGGGTCGAGGACGGCAAGGAGCCGGATCCCAAGCTGAGGTCCGAGGGAGATTCGGCAAGCAGCGGCTTCGCATATGGCGAGAAGCGCGTCGTGCCCGCAGCGGAGAGCCTCGACAGCGTGACGGCGAGGTCTGGGGTCGGCAAGTCTACGAACGGGGATGAAGGGCCCGGCCTCGGCACCAAGTCGCTTGCGGACTGGCTTGCTGAGGACGATGGCCAGGGACAGTCGGGCGAGAGCGAGGGAGAGGAAGAGGAGTCGTCCGAGGAAGAAGAGGAGGATGACGAAGAGGGCGAGGAAGAAGAAGAATCTGAGGAGGGCGAGAGCGAGGAAGAAAGCTCCGCCGAGGACGCTCGACTGGTGCGGGGACCTTGATTGTAGTAGGTCCTGAGTCTATACCCTTCATAGAAGATACATGGCGGACGGCCTCAGTTGTCCTTCATTGATGAAGATTCCACACCGAGTGAGCCTTGTGGTGTGAGTTCATGATCAAGTTGCACTCGGGCTCGCAGCCTTAATAGCCTGGGCCATATCCACGAAAGGGTTTTTGTAAGACGGAACTCGTCAGTCTAGTCTCTGAAAGGCACCACTCAGCAGGGGATTTGAGCTGCCAGCCCTCGGCCCGCCCATGTGCTTCCGTCGGTGTCTGAAGCTTTTATCCAGAGTCGGCCAACCTCCGTTTTACCGGCAGGACATCATGCCCACCAAATCAGGGGAACTACCAACAAAGACCACTTCTTCTCCTAGTAAAAATATTTTGTCACTTCTCGCCGCGCTGTCTTACTCTCTTGTTTTTCCCCCCTTCCTCTTCTTTTCTTCTTTTCTTTTGTGTGTGTTTCCCTCCGCAGCCCTTGGTACTGAGACCACTCGTACAAATCGGCATACAGAAGGGGATGGCGGCCTCGGCGAACCATCGTCTTTGTCAGCTAGGAAGTCGGAGAAACTGGACAGGTTGGATCCCAGCCCTGGATAAGTTCTCATCTCCCCTGGCTTCAGAGGAGTGCTGTGGCATATCTCAACGTTGTCGTCGCGGCGGCAGGCCGCGAGTTCCAGGTCAAGGCAACCCCGCTCCTGCGACAAGTCATCCACAAGGCCACAAAAGCGGTCCCTTCTCCCGAGGGCGGCACCGTCTTCGACCGCTGGGGAGGGGAGTTGATCGCGGCAGGAGGAGGCGATGCCATCCCGTTCCTTGAAACAGCTTGTGTGTCGACTTCGGACCTCAGTTTCGGTGCTTTGTACTAGCCCTACCACTCAAACTTTGACACATTTTCCTGGATGGATGGCACTGGAGATCCAAGTTGAAATGCCACGTTACGACTGCAAGTGTCTGGTCTCTGATGACGGCGTATCTTTCCGAAAGCCCCGTCTCGAAGTTTGAAGCGGCCGACTACGCCATCGCGACGCAGAAGTATGCCAGAAGAATAAAGGATTCCATCCCGGGCTCGGCATACTTCGACCTCGGACAGCTGGAAGATGCTATTGCAGAATTTCATATTGCAAGCATGCTAGTGGATGCTTACGCGTCCTCGCTTGGGCCAACCGCCACCAGCGAGACGATTCGAGAGGTGAATCAAAAATACATACAACTTGAACGCCAGTTCTGCCACAAGGGTGAGCATCTGGTCTACGAAATTTCTGCCTTCTACTCGGACCCGCCAGAATTCCCTCGGCTCATCTGGAGTCTCGAGTCCGGAGACCTGGAAAAAAGGCTCGAGTGAGTTGTTTGCTTCGATCCTTCTCTAAGTCATGCTGACTAATGTCAGGATTGGATGGGGATCATCCAGGCCAGGATTAGAGATGCCGCTCATCTCGTGAAGTTGTGAATCAAGGTACACTGAGCAGGCTGGAGGCAGTCCTAGGACCGTACTTCGCAACATTGTAGACAGTCAGCCCATGCAGTGTGAGCCGAGATTGTATTTAGATCAACCTCCGCAACTAGTTGAAACTACTGTCTCACTGCTGGATCAAAAGCTGGACTTAAGACGGTTTCCCCTTACATTCATTCGTATTTGCAATTTGTATTGTTTGAACTCTCCCACTAAGCCGGAACGACAATCTGTATCCTACAAGGACGAGCGATAATGTGTCTTCTAGAGTTGTTGATAGTAGCTTCACAAATCGCTGTGCAGGACATTGTTGATCAGTACAATCTCCTTCTGCAAACCAGTGTTCACCAAATGCCACTATTTCATATTGGATTCACAGGAAGGGATAGATCATGCACTGTTCCTCTGCTTTCTGAAGGTTTCCATTCACAACTAGGCGTATTTCTAGGTTATTGGAAAGTACATCTGAGGCTGACGTCCGCTACTCTCTATTCGAGTTTCAATTGCCGGAACTGCTGAATGGTCGTCTCGAGACTGTTCGTCTCGCTCTCCAGATCAGCCAGTTTCCTCCTGTCACTATCCTGCGTCACGACGTTGGCCTTCTCGAGATACGTCGGATCATGAATGAGCTTATGCTGCCTCTGGACGGCAGCACGAGTCCTCTCCAGCTTCTTTGTCGCCTTGGCGATCTCCTGGTCGAAGTCGACGCGGTCCCTGACGTATATGCAGACGGAGACGGCGCTGGATACGGGGAAGACGACGCAGCCAGCAGGGCGGGCAGAAGCGGGCGAGAGGATCTCGATGTCCGCGACGCATTTGCCACTAAGAGACTGGATCGATGACTTCTCCTCAGACACGGTCTTGTGTGACGCTGCATTGTGGGCATGGATGAGAATCCTTGCCTGGTCTTTCGGCGAATATTCTGCCATCAAAGACCGAACACCCTTGGAGCAGCCCAGAACGATGTCGTAGGCGGCTTCGGCGACCGGGTCCTCGAACTGCCTGTCCCATTCGGGGTATCTCGCCACAATGACGCTCTCCGTCTCATCGCCTGGCCTTCTGGGAAGTCTCTGCCACAGCTCTTCCGTGATAAAGGGAAGGAATGGGTGAGAGAGGATGAGAGCCCCTTCGACGGCGGAGTAGAGCGTCTGGAGAACGGATTTGATCTGAACTCCAGATCCATGCTGTATCAGAGCCTTGGAGTTCTCGATAAAGACATCGCATCTAATTGAACGGTCAGACAGGGGCAGTACGAGTGGGAGCCGGGACCGCTTACAGCTGGAAGTACCAGTAGGCGTAAATGAGGTTAGCACTTCTCATGAAATCTCTCTGGTCGAGAGCCTCGGTGACCGTCTTCACAGCGTGATTCATCTTCTGGAGTATCCAGAGCTCCGAAAGAGACTCGTGTCCGGTAAGGTCTCGTTTCTTGGCCGGAACGAAGTCCACGACAGTCTCGAGCTTGCCAAGGACGTATTTACAGGCGTTCCAGATCTTGTTACAGAAGCGCCGATAAAGGTGGATGACCCTGACATCAAAGTTGATATCGCCACCGCCCGTGGTATAGGCGATGAGAGAAAAGCGAAGGGCGTCTGCACCGCATTCGGGAATTCCCTGAGGGAACGCTACCTTCTGGTAGGCGGTCGCCTTCTTCACCTCGGAGGCGGCAAGATTACCCGACAACAGCTTATCGTGAAGAGCAGGAAGATCGATCCCATAAATGACGTCTAGGGGATCAACGACATTGCCGAGCGACTTACTCATCTTCCGCCCATCGGTGTCGCGAACTATGAATGTCTGTCAAGATCGCGAGCTCGCCGTATCGGCCACAGGGGACAGCTTACTCAGAGAATGACAGAAGACTTCGGAGAATGGCACCTTGCCCTGCTATCGGGTCAGTCTCCGTACGATATAAGTCGTCTGAGTTGACAGCACTTACGGTGAGTTTTATACTGAGGAAGATCATACGAGCAACCCAGAAAGGACTGCAGCTTTTTGTCAGCATATATCTGGCCCTGTAGGCTCTGCAGATTCGTCGCAATTCACGGAAGTCCCACCCGAGATCAAGTCTCGGTCAAGACCCACACTGGAATTCTTACATGATATCCCAGCCGGTCTCCAGAACGCTGGTAGGGAATAGGCGGGCCAGATCAGGACTCTCCTTGGGCCATCCGAGAGTCGCGAAAGGCCAGAGACCAGAGCTGAACCAGGTGTCGAGCACATCCTCGTCTCGAACCTATGCGACGTAAGTTTCTGACCATATAAAGGCAGCCGAATATCTACTAAGCTCCAACTGTGAATCACGTGGATCAATAAGGAGATTGCCTCACCAGCTCAAACTTCCTGTCCGGCCATGCCTTCTGAGCCTTGACGAGGGCTATTCTGGTCAGCACAGGATGACCAGCAGTGAGGGGAGTCCTGACCTTCTTCTTCGGTTCGTCCGGCGAACCACCTGTCGCTTGAATCGTGGATGTCCGTCTCTCCTTCGAAGCGCAGACGATACACCGGGCACTGATGTCCCCACCACAGCTGTCTCGAGATGCACCAATCATTGATGTTCGCCATCCAGTGGAGGTAAGTCTTCTCCGCTGACTCGGGTCTGATCTTGATTTGACCAGTCTGGACAGCTTCGATCTATGACGGGTGTGAGCTGACAAGACAAGTCATAAAGAACGGTCATCAACCTACGGCATCCCCTGCAAGAGCAGACATTTTCACCCACCACTGCGGTTTCATGATAGGCTCGACGATATCCCTAGTCCTCTCCGACAGCGGTACGGACATTGGGTTGTCCTTCTTGTCCACGTAGAGACCGAGCTTCTTCAAGTCCTCTTGGATGGAGTACCGGACGTCGAATCGTTTCTGGCCCTGATATGGGCCCCCGTTGTTGTTGATGAGTCCGTCGTCCGTGAGGATGTTGATGAACCCGAGTTTATGCGTCATACCTAGGTTGAAATCGTTAGGATCGTGCGCCGGGGTCAGCTTCACGGCGCCCGTGCCAAAATCGCGCTCGACATACGTATCGGCGACGATGGGAAGCCTCCGGCCCTCGATGAACGGATGGACAGCGAACTTGCCCACCAGATGGGCGTAGCGAGGATCCTCGGGATGTACGGCGATACCGGTATCACCGAGCATGGTCTCGGGTCGAGTTGTCGCCACTTCGACCATCTCATCTGAGTTCTCAATAGGATACTTGAAATGGACAATGATTCCGAACTCAACCTTTCTCTCGTACCCTGGCACATCGAGAAGCGTCCGTCCCGGCAGCTCCTTGTTATCGACCTCGACGTTGCTAAGGGCCGTCATCAACGTGGAATCCCAGTTGACCAGACGATTAGCCCTGTAGATGATACCCTCTTCGTGGAACCTGACGAAGACATCTGTGACGGCTGACGAAAAGTGATCGTCCTGTTGGGATTCAGTGAGTGTTGCGGCTGAATCATGATCTCGGGGTACGCACCATTGTAAAAGCCTCTCTGGACCAGTCCAGACTGCTTCCCATCTTTCTGATGGCTCCGTTGATCTTCTCGTGGTACTCCTCCTTCCAATCCTGGACAAGCTCGACGAACTTGGTCCTGCCAAGATCATACCTGGTCTGCTGTTTCGCCTTCCAGAGCATCTTCTCTACGACGCTCTGTGTTGCAATGCCTTGAGAGCTGTCAAATCATATCAATAGGCAAGCGACGGAAATCTCACCAGCGTGGTCACAGCCGGGCAGCCATAACGTAGTCTTTCCCTTCTGCCGGTTGTAGCGGATCAACAAGTCCTGCAGCGAGTTGCCCAGGGCGTGCCCCATGCTGCCTCAGTAAGTGATTTGCCGGCACTTGGAGGCACGGGTGGAGAACTTACTGCAGGGCTCCTGTGACATTTGGGGGAGGTATGACGATGACAAATTTGCCCTCCGGCTTGACTCCCCCTTCTGGTGTGAACTGGGGTTGGAAAAACCCCTTCTTCTCCCACCAGGCATACCATGCAGACTCGACAGCGACGGGATGATACGAAGAATAGTGAGGGTTGTCGAAAGGCTTGAGCTGCTTTTTCTCCCCTACCGGAGTGTCCTCGACGTAAGGAGGCAGGACCTCCACCTCAGCCCTTTTCAGCTTCTCCTTCTCCTTGGTCTTGGTGTTATTTGAACTGGTAGCAGCCGCCTCGACGCGCGCAGTGTTTTTCTGCTCGAGCTTCGCCAGCTTCTCCGCCTTTTTGCGCTCCCGCTCAAGCTCTTTTGCGGTCTTTGCCTTGCCAAGGCCGGGCGCGCCCGAGTCCTGGCCAGCGTCACGTGTGCCATTGGTCGTGCTGGTGAGGCTTGGCTGGACGGCGGTGCCACCATGCTGTTGAGTTTCGCCGGCCGCGGCGACTATGCAAGGTAGGCTTGTCAGCAAGGCCTATGGCTTTCGGCCCAGAGCCCTCGAGCATAAAACTTACTAGAGTCGTTTGCTCGGGCACCGTTGGTAGCCATTGTGGGTATAGAAGAAAATCCTCATATAATCGGCAACGGCCGCACGAGAAGCGCACGGACAAATGGTCGGGACAACGTTGTGGCGATCGATGAGGATGGCGTGAGAAGAGGTTGGGCGGCGTCGACCTGTGGCAGTTGAAGTTGACTTGATTTTGAAAGCTGTGAGTCACAGCTTGAGTCGAGAGACAGCACAGGCAGGCAAAGCAACGCTAGTTCTCAACGCTACATCCGTCCAGCACAACCAAGAAAAGAAAGAGGTACAAATGACCTCTGGCCCCATAGGCAGTTCATTTCTTTTTATTATTTTACTATTAGCATTTTATATCAATCTCTTCGAGACAGGATAAGGAAAGTTCGAGGGCGGGGTGGGGCAGGGCGGAGAGCGCAGGGAACTTGATCAGTTGTCAGGCTTGCTGTGGCACAGCTTGGCTTTGCGATCCTGCGATAAAAAACTGAATTAAATTTAAAAGAATTGATTCCCCCTCCTTGCCCTCAACTTGGCTTTGGAAGCCGCTTCTTGGAAGTGCGGATACATACGCCGCGCACGGACCATATTCGTACCAACCTCAAGTCTGATCGGTAAAAAGTTCCCCGTGGTGATGGATTACCTAGGTACTTGAGTAGGCACCTAGATATTTTGTTACTTTTTATTATACTTATTTACTTTCTTAATTTTTATTTTTATTTTAATTTTTATTTCTCTTTTTTTCTGCGTGTGTGTGTTTCCGTCCGCAGCGCCCTTCGTACTGAGACCACACACAACAATTTTGACCACCACTTCAAGCTGGAAGCGAGGATTTGGTGAGTCCGAGCCGTGGGGAGGGAAAGTGGCATGCATGGACAGGCGTTGCTGCTTCTAGTCTCGATTGAATGTGAACCAAGCGTGTGAATTTGCAAAAGACGGTGTTTAACTAATCAAGATTTTGTGGGTAGTAGGTAGCCCTCCAAAGTGACATGCTTTCTGGCATGGCATCCTCCTGAAGTCCAATTACACGGAACAGCGGCAAGAATCATCCGCTGGACGCTGTCAGGCCAGCAAAACCCCAGGCAGCAAGGAGCCAAGAACTAACAAGCCGGAAGATCGCATGGCGGGGCTCGCCCTCTTTGTACACAACCTAGGAGTCGACCAACCCGGCGTATGCGCCTGTGACGGCCATCACCTGGTCTATGAGATCAAGTTGGTTGCGGGAGTAGAAGAGGAAGACCAGAAGGCCGATGCAGGTGGTGCGAGCTTGCCCGATCACCATCACCGGCCCGCAGCAGGCGTGTTGGCTATCCTCGCCGGGAAGCCAAACTCGCGCATGGCGCCAGGAGCGTTGAAGATCGGCCATATGCACCCGAAGGTCATGGTCGAGGCAACTCTAATATAGGTGAGCTTCAGCGTTAGTAACTTTTGGGATGGTCTCCAGGAATAAGTTTCAGCGGTCAGGCTGGAATTAATATCTGATATGCACGAACATGAGACCAGGGATGTGACGGAGCGCGAAACCCTCAAACATTGCGTTGGTTGACGGCGTGACCTGGAATTTGAGCGGGAGTAACTGAAGGTAGGTATTGTTCGGCTGGCCCTAACGTGTGTGCCAAATATCTGAACCATGAAATGAAGCGAGATTGAGATAAGATTGCAGGCTGATCTGTAGCAACGAAATAATTATGGACGTCTTGGATTGTGTACTGAGGTTCAGGTTGACTTTCGCGGTCTTAACTCGTGGACTGCTGCTGACTGCGATGATCAGATTCGTACCCTCGAACACAGTCGAGTCGGCCCATATATATACCTGAAAGCAAAGCCTGGGCGTACCAAACCAACCAACCCACCTAGGGTTACATCGCTACTAGTAAACAGGCAAGAATCTGCTGTAGGTAGAACCAACAGCTTGCACAATTTGAATCCGCTTAGGTACATAGGGTCAGGTCAATTGAGCGGCCGCACGGCATTTGAATACACTTCATTTGACAAATCCTCCTCCAGAGACATTTGATGTCATACGAGGCAGGTCCTATACTGCTATCAGGCCAAATCAGCATACTTCAACTTGACATTACTACCTGGTGGTTTCGATATCACACTTTCAGACAATGTCCTGGCGAGCCAAGCTTCCTTGAACGGCTCGTGTGCCAAGGCGGGAGTAACTTTGAAGGTCATGTATGTGAGGTGCCTATTTCAACACCTGTCAACAGTGAAGAGAATGACCTCAGTGACAGAGAGGCCTCAAATTACGGCGAAGGAACGGATGATACCCTCGAGTTACCAGGATTCTAGAGGAGCATGGCATCCTCAACTGCCTTGCGGGTGTGTCCGCTCAAATTCTACGGCGCTGCCAGAATTCGAGGTGTGAGCTGCTTTTACCAGAAAACAGGGCTGACTTGCTACGCGCTGTGTAATCTTTGACACTGGCATCCCTTGAAGGACTGGGAAATTGGCGTTCCAACGGGGCAGTTCGCTGAGGCT
The DNA here is from genome assembly GCA_001447215.1 of Diaporthe aspalathi. Classification (NCBI taxonomy): domain Eukaryota; kingdom Fungi; phylum Ascomycota; class Sordariomycetes; order Diaporthales; family Diaporthaceae; genus Diaporthe; species Diaporthe aspalathi. The sequence goes on from LJJS01000756.1 coordinate 14,019, forward strand.
CGAGCGTAAACGCTCAAGGACTTATATAAATAAGACAAAACCATAGGTATTATTTGTATTTCTCTAGACCACCAAGGCTGTGCTGCTATAGAAGAAATACGATCTATGCAAGCATTTAGTTTGTTTTCTATGAGGATATGAAGATGAAGAATAATCAACTGACATCAAAGTTCGTGGGCATCCTCTAGTCACATGGCTTGCAGGGGATGCCACATTCCTTGCAGGATGGCATGTATGGACAAAAAAGTAACTTCCACGGGTTATTGAGGTCACATGAGCAGTAGCCATCCCATTCCTTCTTCACATCACATGACCACTTCCCATCGTCCCTATTGGAAAGCAGATCATGGTCCAGGTCCGAGAGCAGGGTGACATCCGGCTTGGGGAGGAGTGGCTTCGATACAGCAGCGGCGGCTGCGGAGACAAGAAGAATGATATGTGGATGCATTTCGTGGAGGCGATCCTTGTATTTCACTGAGGATGGGTCTGTGTGATGTACAGGGTTGTCGCTGCGAATCGAAGGCTCTGAGCTTGAGCTTGAATGTCAAGAGCACAAAGTATGACAGCGAAGAACATAAACGGAACTGGGCCCACTCTTGAGCTTATATACGACTCCTTTGAGAGGGCATGGACCTCACGGTCTGGGGCTAATGTTTGCCGGGGTTTCGTGTGATGAGGGTGCTTCATTGCTGTTGGTGAGCCGATGTGAGGTCCTGAGGAGATAGTTTACGCACCGGCCGTCGCCGCTATATATTAGTGCTGATCTTATTTGATCGCCTACTGGACATGTGATGTATTCGATCTTAAGCATCATAGATGGTTCAACATGATAAGGGTGAGCCTGCCTCATGAATGGGTCTCGGGTAAACAAAAATTTCGTACAGCAAGCCATCGACCGCTAGTGTTCAACCCAGCTTCTGATTTGTGCCTCCTAGCTGCTAGGTCCAGCCTAGGCTACTCTGACTGAACCATAACTACAGACGGCTCAACCGCCAAATGCAGCCTAAGTCACCCGTGCGATTTACATTCGATAAAACCATGTTTGTCAGAAACCACGGCCTCTTGGAGACCACGTGAAGAATGAAGAACAGCAGTCTAAAAAGCTGTGGTTTACGTGGGTACTGCGGGGTGTCCTCCTTGCCTTTCGAGGTGAAGAGACGGCTATTTGTTTTCGGAAAGTCACCACACTGGCAGCCCAATACTATCAGTCACTTAATGACTACGGAGTTAGTATTTGAGGCAAACTATGAACAATTACATCCCATCAAGCGGCTCATGTTACTCACTACTTCATTAGACTCTTCCACATTCAAGCAGCTCAGGGGTTACCCTATGGATATCAAATAGACTTAGAAACATGCAGCGGCCATATGGGACGAGGGAGAACGGTTTTTGTTGGCTGACGTAGCACAGTGATACCTGTGGGAATGAGGGACTCGTGGTTGACGTCAAACGTCTATCAAGACCGGTGTGAATTCCACAGAAGATTTCATTTCCGTAACACAGCGACTTTGCAAACCAGAGCGAAAACGATAGTATAGAGCCTCTGCGGCTTGCTTATGATTTGTATACATGACTTTGTTTCGGCGAATCACAAACAGTCAGCTTCCGTCTAGCCACCTCATATTATGCTATTTTCCCAATCATGGAATTTCCCAGAGAATGCTATGCCACAAGAAATTTGACATCAACTACTGGTTGCCCAGGCAGCTCAAAAAAGGCTGTGGCCGCATAGCGGACGCCGTACGATTGTTGCGTGGGCAGTGCAATAGATCTTAGGGGCGCTGAACTACTTAGGTGTGACCTGGAAACTACGGTAGGTGTTTGAAGGAAGAGGAGAGTAGATATGGCAATTTAAATTACTTGAATATACTTCGATAATCATTTGTACGATCATCGTGGACCAGATTGAGTAGAGCAGCCGCGTGTATTGTATAGGTTTACGTGGGCGGAAAGCCTCTTCGGCTGAGCCCTGTATGCATTATATGGGGCTCTTGTGGCATCACGGTTCTAAGAAGAACTTGAAGAGCATTTGCATATCATGCCATATGATGCCTGCAGCGACCGGAAGGATGGCCTAGTATTTGGAATACTCATGTGGATGAATATCAAATTGAGTCAGTCAGTTGTAAATTTCTTTATAAACTTTGACCTATCTCCTGCATTTGAAACAGCATACCTCAAATATGTCGGTCTGACAATTCGGACTCGGACTCCCTGCACATGGGGGTTGAAATTTGAGACAACGGGGGCTTGCACACATTGATCTCGGTTTACCAGTGAAAGAAATACGACCAAACACGTGCATTTTGCTACTAGTGGGCACGACTTTAAATAAAGTCTACACTCAAGAGGAGCACCTAGAGCTACATGAACCGCCCCCCCCCCCATCCCTTCTTCTGGGCTTTGTGCATAGCCTGAAGCACTGAGGCCAGCTAATATGCATATATATGTAATACTAGAGGCAGCACCTTGACTGAAGAAGTCCATGGGACATCGAAGCAAAAGGGGCATGGCGTCGAGCATCTACGGAGTGGAACAATACTATACTGACAAGCACGGAGGCTCTCGTCCACGCCGGGTACGCGAAAGCGCATTCTCCACCTCGATCTGCCATATCCGGCTATAGGATCCTACAGATGGACATCACTGAAACTGAGTCGGCGTCATTTCGGTGCTGGTGTGCTATGGAGGCTCGTAACCAGTCGTGGTCATGAGATGTGCCTTCCTCCCACAACGTCGTAACGATGAGTAGACCCGCGTACAGGTCCTCCCTGCCATGAAATGTCTGAGATACTGCAAGGGGAGTAAACAAAACCTCTCGTCCCGCACTGGCGAGAGCTTCGTCTTTCTTTTCTCTTCTTCTTTTCTCTCCAATATCATTATCCCGACGCCGCCGCCGCACGCCCTTTTTTTTATTAATTGAATAACCTACACATCAGTTAATAATTATTTATTCTTCACGATCGCTCCTGCCTCCCACCATGGCTCCGGTCGACACCACCTTCGCGTTGGGCGTTTTTTTCGCCACGGCCGCCCTGGTCGTAGCTTTTTTCGGCTGTTTAGGGATCTGGGCCGGGGTTCTCGAGCAGCGGCGTAAGTAACAATCCGTGCTGTCAATGTCTTACAATGTCTGGGCAATTGCTTACGTTCGGACTGACACGAACATCCAGTGGGCCGGCTCCGAGAGGAGCGCCGCGCTCGCGCTCGCCGGGGTCGGGGCTGGGGCCAGGGGGTCCACGAGCTCATAGAGCTCGGTAAGTTCACGCACAACCGATGCTACTCCTCCTTCGCTTGGACTATACTGACAATGTACCCTAGAAGCCGGTCGTCGTCGCCGCTAGGCGGCTGCCTGAGCTGAGGGATGGGTCCTCGTTAAAAATCCTACTTAAGGAACTGGCAAACCTGCTTAAAAACCAGCGGTTGGGAGGGAGGGGCTCAGGACAGAGCCGATGACGGCGACGACGACAACGACGACGAAGACGACGACGACGACGACGAGGAGGAGGACCACCTAGAACCCACCTCTCTAAAAAAAAAAAAAAATATCCGGCCACATCTCGAGCCTTGACGCGGCGGTCCGGCTTAACCCCACTGACCATGGGAAACCAATCGAGATCAATCATCATCAACCACCAAGCATCAGGCATCTTCACCAGCGGCAGCCTCTCGCTTAGGGTTCTAGTTCTCCTCGTCCTCAGTCAAAACTTCACTATTTGGCACTCAGTCACCAACAAACCTCAGTCGTCTACCACACTACTCACTGGCAGTCGTCTATCACACTACTCAGTCGTCCACCACAATACTCAGTCGTCCATCATATTCACCTGGGCAGTCGTCCACCACATTCAGTCATCATTACATTCAGTCGTCATTACAATCAATCGTCCATCACACTCGGTCGTCGAAACCGCCGAGTTGCAAACAAATCCAGTCTTTGGCAACACTCGCTCATCGACACCAGTCAATGGGCAGCAACACTGAGATTTCCACAACCTGGAACACTCAGCCTGGGCTTTTTTTCAATCCTTGTTATTGTTTTCTTTTTGCCCAGTCGTCTCGGTCATCAACAAACTTCAGTCGACCACAATCAGCAGACGTCCAATACTTTCAGTCTTCAGCAATATCAAGCTTTCGGGGTTTTTTCCCTTGTTTTTTCCCCTTGACCTTCTCGGTCATCAACTGGTCAACAATCTTCATTCGGCTATTCAGCACATATCCAAGATTCTCAGCAGAACCACCAAATGGGAGGTCCTTCAATCAATACACAGGCGTCGGAACCTACTTATCATCCAGCAAATGGCCAACGTTCTCTGCAGTTCATCTCCAAGGTCCCGGTCGACAGGAGCGGATACCTTCTGAGATGTCATCAACACAGTCGCAGCCATCAATTCTGAAAAGGACATCATGCCACTGGGAAGGTCTCAGCAACAAGCTATGGATCGATTCCCTTAGGGTCGAGCGGGTTGGCGGGATTTGCGGTAGCACCAACATCAAGGCTTTCCAACGCACAGAGTGGGTTCTCATCGTCTGACTTTATGCGAGCTCGCGACGCTAATTGCCTCTCTTGTGTCAGGGTTCTCTCCCGGAGTATATTCAAGTCCTGCATGTCGTCGGAGTCCTCAAATTACTTGCGCTTCAGACTGGTTTCCCAGGCAGTGCGCGAGCTACTCATCGTTCATTGTTGGCTTCTGATACCAACACATGCGAAGGGCTTCCTCGCAAGGTACGGGAATCTCCTGAGGTAATCATATTCTTGAAGCTGCTGACAAGTAGCGCTCAGCTTTCGGCGTCCATTGGAGAATGTTGACCACCCTCCACGGGTCGCGTGTTCAGCGGTCCGAAGAACCCCTCACAGCGTGATGCGGCTCATCAATGCAAAAACTCTGAAGATCAAGGAATTTGGGCCTGGAAACCTTCCGAGGCACTACGCCACTCTGTCGCATACATGACTTCAGGAGGCGACTACGAGCCAACCTCCCAGGCTTTGATGAATGGCGCTCCGCGGTCATATGGCATTGGAGACCCAGCAAGCCCAGGTTCGCTAAGATTTTCGCCACCTGTGACATGCAAGCAGGTCCGTCGCGATGGCCTGTCGCACGTCTGGTTGGACAGTTCGTGACAATCGCAAAAGATTGTGCGCACTTCGGTCCATTAAAAAACCACTTGAAGGCACACTCGGCATCTCACTGCCTCGCCGATGTCCCCGGCCGACTATGACTACTAAGTCCGGTCCAACGTCACGACGCAGCAGCAGTTATTCCCAGTACGTATTCCTGAGTATCAATAAAACGAGCTGCGCTGACTTTTTAGAGGCCATAAATTCCATGTTAGCCTGGTACGAGATGGCTGAAATCTGGTAAGGATACCTTACAGACATCCCAAGTCAACCAACCCCCCCCCCCCCCGTGTCCTTGAAATTGATTTGCAGGAGTCGATGGGTTCAAGTGGTGGTTCTCCAGATGATGGCAGTTGCAGAACTTTCTCGCGCCGGATCATAAAGCCGGAGGATATTGCATGTAAGTACCATTCTTATCGTCCTACAGTTGCCCTATCCTTGTGCCTCAGCATGTTCCAAAATGTGTCACGTTGGGATTCCCAGCAGGTGATTAACAGATACCGGATTGCTTGCTAGGGACGTTTGGTCTCAACTTGCCGTTTTCGTACGGTAAGGGCGAGCGGGTGCCCATCCACCTCCAAGGGAAATTATCCGAGAGTCCGCCGACCTCAGCGTTCTAGCGTTCGCTACTTTGTTGTCCTCGAATTCGCTTCTGGCAGATCAGCCTAGTATATTCCGCGAGTTGAGGAATATTTGAGCAAGTCTGCAGTTCAGTAAAACTCCACCTTTGGCATTGACGAACGCCGGCCGTTCCTAGAGAACACCACTCACCCAGGCTCTGTTTCCACATTGGCTGCTTGCCGTCTTCAACTGTGTCGGTATCGAAACGAGGAAGGACTTGCCAAAGAAATCAAGTCTGTCTTTCCCATCGCTGGAAGGAATCCTCGCAGTTTGAGAATCTGGATGTCTGGAGCCACTACTATATCATGTGGAGACCTTTATGGTCACAGCACAGACTGACCTCGAGCTTCAGGAGCTCGCATGCGACGCGGTGAAGGTCGAGATGGTTCTTGACGTTGACTCTATCATACTCATGAGTAAGACTTGAACGCCACTGCCGTCCTTTTCAGCGACTGGCCGCAGGAGGATGGACGGACGCTCGGCTTGTGCTGGGCAATGAAATTGTGTCGAGGGTTCGGAGGAGGTCATCGTTCTTTGCGACAGAATCAAATGATACGGTGTAGCTCAACTGTTGATTGTCAGTCTCTTGGAGATGGATGGAACTATCATGAAGGTTGCGCTTTGCTTGCTCGTCTTGAGTACTATTGGATGTCATCAAGGTCCATAGAAGCAATGAAACCGTCAGATTCATCATGATGCCACATCTTGCCGTTTAACTGTGAAGTGAAGTGCATGTGTGCGGCTGGGTACAGGGAATACGACCAACTACTGGAATAATACGATAGACAACCCACCTATTGGCTTTTTATAACAGTTACGAGTAACCAATAGCTTACATCTAGGAACAGTTCAGGCCCAGGCAGCCATGCACGAACGATTGTTCTGCAGGGACCATGCAGTGAATGGAAGCTACATGATGGGAAGTGTGCACAAAAGGTGCAGGGCATACTTTTCCAGCCCCCCAGTGCCCCACCAAGGATGGGCAAGGGACTACAGCTCCAGAGCCCAGATAGAAGTGATGGTAAGAAATTCAGCTAAGGGAAGAGACTTGGGGAAGGGGATAAAGAGTGTTAGGAGATAAATATGAGTAACAGGCTCTCTGGAGTAACCTGAAGTATGACCTTGAGTCCTCTCTTGATATCGTTGGTGTGTTCTTAATCCGGGCACAAATCTATCTCCCCTTTTTTTTTTTAAAAAAAAAGGAAAGAAATTAAACTGCGAGAGGTCTCTTCAAACAGTCGTGAACGCTCAGGGACGCAGCGCTAAGTTAGATAACGGACACTCTCTTAGTATAGAATACAGCGAAGAAAGTAATCCTAGTTGCCCGGTTGCTGCACCTCCACCCTTCGTACGCAGCCCCGATTTCGTAATGCTCTTTGAAATGAACTGCTAGCTACCCTGCCTGGATTTGGTGCAAGGTGGATCGGTACTGGCGCGGCTGGATTACCGTATTTTTACGGTTGGGGTGAAAACCCGGTTAAGTATTTATCCTTGTGGTCCACATGCCACGATGATAGAGCTTAGCAAGGCTACCGGGTCTTACTGACAATCATCTGCTCTGCCTACAGTATGAACAATAGCATTGACACTGGTCCCTAGCATAGCCGGATGAAAAGTTTCTATTTGACTATGGTGCTGTGCGTCTATAAGTAAAAGTCACTTGACTGTGCTTCTGTAGGTCCACCATCGCGGCATGGACTTTTTCGGATGTTGCCAAGCTTGCTTCCAAGTGATGGGGGAGTAGAAACCCGGAGGTGGTGAGCACAAGGCCCTGCAAAGCGGCGAAGGTCACGACAGATCCTGAATTGTACATGATCCAGAGACTGGGCAACGGTCCGTTCTCAAAGACAACGTGTGGCTACCATGTCACCTTGTCAACAGTGATGAATTTGTTGACCCATGCAGTGTACGTACCCAAAAGTCCGTTCGGCTGTCAAACCTCTTGGCACTATGCAACGCGTCCCACCGAGGTCCTTGCACGTGAAAGCAACCAGTCGCAACGTCAAGCGGTTCAGCCGCAACGGGAGTCCGTCTATTGGGCTCGATCGGCCGAGAGGCGGGTCCTGACTTGCAAGCCGAGGTTCGCGGAAAGGAGCCCGCTGTAAGCGTTGAGGCGTTCATCGCCGTATCACATTTGTTGGGCAGAACAACTTTCTCATGTCAGGACACGGGACACACTTCAGCAATGAACAGGACAGGTACAGAGTGATACTTACCCGCCAGGCCATCAAATCAGTCAATATCGCTCTCGTAAAGCTGCTTCAGGATAATCTCCGTTGATCCGATGCATGATAAGTAATGGTGACTCTATATATTGAATTCAGTACCGCGTGTGGTGAAGGATTCACGACTTGGTTCTCATGGGTTTTCTCTCCCGCACAGTTGAAACTGGTTCAAATCTTTCAGACCTGTGGACCAACATTTTTTGGATATTAAACCAACCATTTCCGTTCCGTAACAGCTCGTCAGGCTCGTCTCAAGATGTCCTCGCACTTAGCCATGGCCACGACAAATCTTTCCCGGCAGCCCTTGGCTCAGATATTCGGTAACCCTTACACTATCGCTGCGCTTCTCACCTCGTCATACCTCCTTCTGGTCAGACTCTTAAGGTACAGACGTGCCGAGAAGATCAAGGCTGGCTGGGGCAATGGGCCAGGGAAGCGGCCCCTATCCAGCATGACCGGTGATGATGCCTTCAAGATTTTGTTGGAGCTTCAGGAACTCGAATTCCCGGCTGCGTTCCACAAGGCTCGTGCCATCGCACTCCTGAAGGTATGAGCCTATAAATTTACCCCTTGCGTACTCCTCTCCTTTCTTTTTGAAGTATATCGCCTTACCATCGCCAATTGCTAATGATGAAAGGCTGGTGGTATACCAAGCATGTCCAGACTCTTTGCTGCTACTGGCCAAAACACCCCCCGTAAAGCCGCCAAGCGAGCCACAGACACCGAAATCCTCCTCCGTGAGGGCCAGACCAAGCCCCGCGACTCAGAACGCTACCAGCTGTCGGTAGCGCGAATCAACTTCCTGCACGCGAGATATCGAAAGGCCGGCAAGATCACGGACAACGACCTGCTGCACACCCTCGGCGACGGCGCCCACGAGATCCTCCGCACCATCGGGGCGGAGGAGTGGCGGCCCCTGACAGACGTGGAGGTGTGCGCCGTGGGCGTGTTCCACCGGGCGTACGGCGAGGACTTGGAGATCCCATTCGATGTCTTGCCGAGTGCGAAGGAGGGCTGGAGGGATGGCGTCCACTTTGTGGAAGAGCTGAGTGCCTGGACAGTGCAATACGAGAGGGAGGTCTGCAGACCGAATGAGCCGAGTGACAAGTATGTAAGGGCATACGTCGACAGTCTGACCAACAAGTTGGGAAAAAAAATCACAGTCTTCGCTCGGAAAGTGCTGGGATCAAACCTCGACGACGTGATGAGGGAGAGTCTTGGGTAAGCTAGCCCCTTGCGCTTGGATGGAGCTGACGCAGACATCACTGCAGAGACAGAACTCGACTCAGCAGTCAGAGGTTCTGTGAAGGATTATCTGCTAACGTTAATCTAGTATCGAGACAGCTGGGCCATATGTCTCTACTTTCGTTACCCTCACACAGTTGATCCGGAAGGGGACCTTACGGTATCTCTGCCTTCCCCGCCCGAGTTTCATGGCCGTCAAGGCTGTCGAGGAGAAGCCGAACCACATTGGCCTGTTCCACTACCCGATCTCGACATTCCAGCCTTGGTACGTTAAGCCTAGCTTATGGAACAAGTTCGGACCCACCGCCCTGCTGTTCCGGCTGCTGGGTGCCAAGCCTGCAGGAAGCAAAGGCGATCGCTTCTTCCCTCAAGGCTATGATCTATGGAACATCGGACCGGAGCCGAGCTACGGCAAGGGGAAGGAAGACATGCTGAATACTGTCAAGGTAGTCAAGGCAAGAGCCGCGGCGGGTGGGTGTCCATTTTCTCAGCTCAAGTCCTGAAGACTTGATGTCCCAGACGATGGTCAGCTATACTTGGAATTGGATCAATATTCCAGAGTCAGCAACCTTAATTACCTAGGTACAGATTTTGCGACCACTCGATAGGGATGTCATGGGCATACAGGCCATCCGAATATTTAGGCTGGTCAACTGGCAAGTCCCGGGAACGCCAGAACTTTGCACCTCCCAACAACATCTTATCAGACAGTGTATGAGACTCTGTAGTTGCTGTCTGCTTTCAAAAATCCTTCACGTGAGACGAGGGTTATGCAAAAGGAATGTGCGTTGGTTTTGGCCCGAATGACATAACCCTTCTATGATTTCCTATTGGTTCCCAACCCTCGCCATCATTCAAATCTCGTTCCTCTTCATTCCTGCACAAAGAACAGGCCAGGCCCACGAATCAATCACAGTTCAACACATCTGACACACAGTATGAGCGGTATCGAAACGGACACAGCGGCCCACCGTGTGCTACCTGACCCAAAAGCGGTGAGCGAGGCCGGCGATGTCCTTGTCAAGGACAGAGACGGCCAGGAAATCCCTTTCAGATCCTTCTATGCGAGAAAACCTGGAGATGAGCGACAGCTCATCGTGTTCATCCGCCATTTCTACTGCGGTGTGAGTCTTGCACAGACCGGGACCCGAGCGTCCTTGACCGCACGCGCTTGGGATACCGGCACTGACCACCGCCCGTCAGAGCTGCAAGCAGTACGTGCAGGCGCTCATGCAGGACCTGCCGCCCGAGAAGCTGTCCAAGGCCAAGGTGACCCTCACCATTGTCGGTTGTGGGGAGCCCAGCTGCATCACAGACTACGCTGAGGACACCGGATGTCAGTTCCCCATCTATGCCGACCCGAGCGTGCGAGCCTACAAGATACTGGGCATGATCTCGACACTTCGACCGGGCAGCACAACGCCTAGCTACCTCAAGATGAGCACGCTGGAAAACTTCTTTTCTTCGGCCTGGAAGCAGTTGAGCTCGGGTAAGGTCCTGGGCGGTGGACCCTCGGCGCAAAACGGGGGCGAGTGGCTGTTTCAGGGCGGAGAGTTGAAGTGGTGCCATCGGATGCGGAATCCCACCGACCATACCGAGACGGAGGAGTTGAAGCAGGTGCTTGGTATGGAATGATGACCGCCTCGACCATGCCGGTACTGGGTAGTTCTCTGCCTCATCTGTCATCCTTCCTCTCTCATTCGTTGGCTGTGTTGTTGCGTCTCTCCGCCAGTGGTACTGGCCGATGCTGGATTTGATTCATCAGTAAATGTGAAGCAGCGCTCTCTATCATCTACCTAGCTATCACATTCTCAAGTTGACAATACATTATCACATAAATGCGTAGCCTGTCTTGCCTGAGAGGCAGCTTGTCCAGTGCACTTGATAGTAGCACGAGAAGGAGAAAAGGTTCAGTATGTTTTCAACATTGCCTGTCTCCCGCCCGGTTCCCGTCGATCGGCAGCGTAGATCACTGCATCTCGGTCTAAGCAGCCGACATGGCCGGCTTATGGCCCGGTTGAGTGGTCGCCGCGGGAGTCGCGTGGGCTGCCAATGACGTATCCCACAGCAGCAGTGGGTGCAGGGCAAGGTGCAGGGCACTATTTACGATCTAAGACATTCAACACTACTGCCCACCATCGTCATGTCTGCGGCCAAGCGCCCGATCCCGTGCCCTTCGTTGCTTAGCCCACGGAAGCCAGGTTGCAGTGCTAGCCCACGCATTGTGATATTTAGTCTCGCCGCACTTATTTCAACACTCACCGCCATGCACTCATCTCTCTCCCAAATGTGGCCCAACCCGTAGAACCTTCGTCGGGCTTGGATCCTCTGATACATGGTGTGGACTGGGAAAAGGACGACTTCTTTCTTGTCCTTGCTCTAAATCTTTTTGGTTGGATTTCTTGAGAACCTAGGGCTCACTTCCTTCCGATACCGCTTGCATTGAACTAACAGCCCCGAACCTACATCCGGTCGCCAGCACCACCACTGCCAGGATGGTGTCGTTCAGCCTCTCCAAGACCCAAGAGGTCGTCCTCTTCAGCTCGACGGCCATTGCCCTTTACGGCTACGACCAGGGCATGATGTCCCTGATCAACACGAACGAGGACTACCTCAGGACAATGGGGATCGGCGCCGAGGACCCCATGGTGGGCATCCTCGTGGCCGTCTACTACCTGGGCTGCTCCCTGGGCGCCGTGCTCTTCTCGTGGCTGTCGGACACCCGCGGCCGGAAGAAGGCGATATTCGCCTGCCTGGCGGCCGCGAGCCTCGGCAACCTGATCATGTTCGCCACCGGGCTCGGGGGGTGGACCCGGGGCGCCATCCACATGTTCTGGGCCGGGCGCGTGGTGATGGGCCTGGGCGTGGGCGGCATCGACGCCGTCATCCCCGTGTTCAGCTCGGAGCTGAGCAGCGACGGCGCCAGGGGCAAGGCGCTCGCACAGGAGTTCCAGATGAACATCTTCGGGCTCAACATGGCCTTCGCCATAAACGTCGCCGTCACCCACGCCCTGGGCAAGTCGAGCCAGTGGGCGTGGAGGACCCCGATCATCGTCATGCAGGTGTACCCCGCTCTGCTGTTCCTGGTCATCGGCAGGCTGCCCGAGAGCCCGCGCTGGTTCGTCTTCCACGGCAGGGGGGACGACGCGAGGGGGGCGCTGGTGGATATCTACGGCGACGAGGAGGGGGAGGAGAAGGCCAAGGAGCTCTTCGAGGCGCACGAGAAGGAGAAGGACGACGAGGCGGTTACGTACGCCAACTTGCTGACCCCTGGGAAGCCCACGTTCCACCCTACTGTGATCGTCCTGATGGGCCAAGTGAATCAAGCTTTGACAGGGTATGGCGCTGTCTCAGTCTACGGGCCTCAGATCTTCGAGGTGGGTATATCCTGTCGGAAACCGTGTCTGGACTCTTGACTGACAACCAACTTGTACTCAGCTCCTGGGCTTCGACGTCAAGATGGCGGAGTACATAACACAGGCCAACTTCGTCTCGTACTTCATCCTGATGACGTTCGCTTGGATCCTGATCGATGCCGTTGGCCGCCGCAAGCTCCTCCTCGGGGGCAGCATCGCGCTGACCGCCTGCTTCGCCCTCCTCACGCTCTTCGGGGCGCTGGCCATGAACTCATCGTCTGGCGGCCTCGGCGCGCCCGCGGTGCTCGGCACTGTCACGCTCTTCGTCGCCACGGGGGCGTTCGGCATCGGCTGGCTGGCGACCGTGTGGCTCATCCCGACCGAGATCTACGCCACGACGGCGAGGGCGCAGGCGTCTGCCATAAGCGTGATCATCTGGGGGCTGGCCAACTTCGCCGTGACGCTCTTGAGCCCGCTCATGTTCAACAACCTCAAGTACTGGATCTTCCTCGTCTTCGCGGGCACGAACGTCTTCGCGGGCGTCTGGACCTACGTCTACCTCCCGGAGAGCGGAGGGCGCAGCTTTGAGGACAACCAGCAGTTCTTTATCGACGCCAAGGAGGCGGGCAGCTGGAGGGTGGCCAAGGTGGCCGAGGGGAGGTACAGGAAGCTCGCGTACGGAGGTACGGAGGGTGAGAATGAGCCTCTTCTGCAGAGACTGCAGGACCAGGTTCAGGAACTATGAAGAGGTGCAGGACTAGGTGGCGGCATATTTGATATCACAAGTGTTTCAAGGCACTGAGATGGTTATTAGACATAAAGCATAGCGTAGCGCGTATACTTCACGATTCTGGTTTCGACAAATGCCCATCCTTGGGTTCCTGTTCGCTGGTCAGGCCGCCTTGCTCTGCTTGGCTCTCCTCGCCAGCGCTCTCTGGGTTCCCGTTTTTGGCGCGCTCCGACCTTGATCCCTTGGCCATCTGCGGGAAGAAGATCCCAGGAGGGAAGCAGCTCAGCAGGTAGACGCAGATGAGCATCATGAAGGAGTCGAGGACCACGAAGGAGGGCTCATCCTGCATAATCTCATTCCCCCATCCTCCCGCCATCTCAGCGACACTACATTGGGTCAGTACTTCAGACTAATAAACGTGGCCTTGGAACGAGGCATGTGTCTCGCGGCCACTCACCGGTAGATACACCGTATTTGCACGCAGACATACGCCCCCAACACAGCATAGCCAAAGGCCCGGAACTTCTTGTCGTTCCAGAGCGCGAGCGCTGACGGGGTAACGTCCGGGCCACGCACCCACCTCTTCGCCCTGAGCCAGTAGTCGAGGCTCATGGCCCCGAAGGCCACCAGCACGACGACCTGGAGGGCGATGCCCGCGATGATGGCCTGGTTGCCGGCGTCGACCAGCCTCCGGTTCTCGCGGCCGCCGCTGGCCGCCAGCGCGCCGCCGATGGCCTGAACCAGGAGGCAGCTCACGTCGGCGGGCACGAAGATGAAGGGCAGCCACCTGGGCCTGACCCGCGAGAGCGAGGGGTTCAGCGCGATGGTGAGGTGCTTGAGCGTCAGGTATATCGAGATGCAGGTCAGGGTGGGGGCCAGGACGATGGCGCAGATCTGCGTCTGGAAGGCTTCAGAGTTCCAGGGGTTGGAGTTGAGGGGGACTCGGGCGGCGTAGCCTATAGAACGTTGTGTCAGCCAGGTATCGTCTTCTGTTGATTATCCTCTCGAGGGGCAAGATGGGTTCCGTGAACAACTCCCACTCGAGGTAGGCGTATATTACCTCCGCCTCCATCTCGGGTGGTACTAGACTGAGACCTCGTTGTCGACAGGTCACACATCCCCGTGTATGTGAAAGAGATACGCACCAGCCACTTCGAGTGCACATCCGGCGACTATGAAGCCGGTGAATGCATATGTCCTCTTCCAGATCCCAAAGACCAGCTGGATTGACAGGGCCAGGCCGAAAGCAACGGCGCAGAAGATGTTGAGAGGCTTGTTCGGGTAGTAGCCGAGTGTCGTATATTCCACCGGACAGAACTCGCTGACCTCTGTGCATTCCATCTTGTCCAGAAATTGCCTCTCCCCTGCGGCGTTTCTGAGCGGTACTGTCCTTTGGCTGAGTTCGTCTACGGGACTAATACCGTAGGGCTGTGGTGTAAGGCCTAGGGAAGGCACCGAGCGACAGCGAACACGACCTTCGCGCACAACAAAAGACAGCCGGGAGAATTGAAACCACGCTTCAGATAGCGACGAGAGGGAAAAGAGCGAGGTAAAAGGATCATCAGGAATGGTGTTACGCCCTGCCCCGGTATAAGTAGAGGTCTAGGCCGTTGAGCTTGAAGGGAAAATGGGGCTTAGGTGCGTGCGGCGGCGAACCCATGTGTGTGTGTAGTGTTTCTGTCAGCAACCCAACACACACACACACACCCACGCTAGAGAAAAGCACCCTGCCAACCAGACGGGGGACAAGAGATCCGAGGGATATAACCAAGAGCCTTGTGCGAAGGCGGAATACCTGTCACGGCCGGAAGGATCATTACTCATGGATGGCTATTGCGCCAGGCCGGTGCTGACAGTCCTCCCCGCCCCGCCAGCCAAGGGGGGAGGCGTACCATCGTGCCACAGCAAGTGGGCTTGGGTGTCATAAAATTGTGCTCCCTTTCGTTGTCCAGCCGGGTTCCGGGCTGGGCTGGCGAGAGCGGCAGGCCTTTTGTTGGCGGGAGGGGGGGCGCATCCGGGAGGGGGGGGGCATGGAGGAGGAGGCTGACGAATTGTCCCGACTGTCAGGTTATGGACCGGAACTTGAGCGAGGGGATGCTCAGTGTTTTTTCCCTTTCCCCATCACAGGTGGGTTTACAGCAGTGCTGCCAAAAAAACAAAACAAAAAACACATTACCATAGTAGCAAGGCGCGCAGCGAGCAGACAAGGCATAGACACACAACGGCCGAATTGGGTAACCAGCGCGGTACGCCTAGACCAAGGACGGGTGCTAGTGTGGTGGGCTGGCACATCCGGAGCAGCTGCGCTCCGGGCCTGGCTTTGTGCAACGCCCCCCCGCCGGGAATTGTGCAGAGGGTGGACAAGTGCACCCGCTCGCATAAAACCAGACGGGACTGACACTTTTTGCTGGCCGTAGCAGCCTACAAAACGAATTTGGTTTATGTTTCTTTGATTGTTTTATGGTTGTGTAAGTGGGCCAATTTCGAAGTATACAAGCTCTCGAGGCGATTTCTACGTGAGGTTATGCGCACTTCTTTCTGCATGCACAGGCCGCGACCAGGCTCCGGATTCGTACTCTCAAGTACCTACCGCCTGTGACAGCAGGTCAGTATTCACGACACGGTAGCGCCATCTGAGTCGCTGGAGGGCACGAACGCTCTTCTTGTCAATTGCTGAGCCGGGGCCGGAGTTCTTCAACTTAGCCATATCACTTTGTCTGCCAGATCACGGGATAGACTACAGAAGCAATGCTGTGATTCAAGAAACACGCTCATCTCATTTATTCCTTGCCCCCCAGCCATCTATAGACTACACTGAAGTCGCGCCCCTTACAGGCCTCGTCCTTCTCCGCAGCCTCGTACAGCTGCCGGGCCGCGCCGGCAAGCTCCAGCCTCGCGCCGGCCTCCTGCGCCGCGACCATGGCGAGCCCGAGGTCCTTGCGCATCAGCGAGATCCCGAACCCGCCGCCGTAGTCCCTCCCCGCGGGGGCCTTGTCCACGACCCCGGGGACGGGGTTGTTCACCTCGCTGGGCCAGCACCTGCCCGTGCTGACGTTGATCACGCCCGCGAGCACCTTGGGGTCCAGCCCCCAGCGCATCCCCAGGTTCATGGCCTCGGCCGTGGCGATGTTGTTGATGGCCAGCAGGTAGTTGTTGGCCAGCTTCGCCGAGAGGCCGGTCCCCTGCTTGCCGCAGTGGAGCACGTTCTTGCCCATGCGCCGCAGGACCGGCTCGACCCTCGGCACGACCTCCGCCGGCGCCCCGAGCATGAACGTCAGCGTCCCGCCCGCCGCGCCGACGATCCCGCCCGACATGGGCGCGTCCACGAAGTGTGCCCTCCCGCCTGGGAACGCCTCCGCGACGAGGGCGGCTACCTCTTGTGAGGACGATGGGTCGATGGTTGAGCAGTCGACGAACAGGCGCGGGCTGGGCCTCGTGCTTGGCTTCGCTTTCAAGATGGAAGCGTACACGGCCTTGACGTGGCTCGGCTCAGGGAGCGCAGTGATAGTGACATCCTTTGAAGAACCAACTTGTTAGCAACCGTTTTCGCCTACCGCGGACTGGTGTTGGATGGTTCAAAGAAGGAAGTCGTTTAGACCGGTTTCAGAGGATTGGCTTTATATGTATTGATAATCACGGCAGGGCCAGCAAGCTGACACCAACTTAGATCATAGATAGAACAATTTGACTCATCATAGAAGGTGGCGGATGGAAGAAGAAGTAGAAGAAGGGCCAAGTTGGAAGTAGAAAACACTCACAGCCTCTTTAGAGGCATCTGCTGCGCTGTCCGCTAGCTCGACAGATGCCCCTCCGGCCTGCGAGGCTGCCATTTCTCCAGCTAGCCTCTGCATGGCCTCGCGGTTGATGTCGAATATTGTCAGGCCGTCACCAGGGGGAAGCTTGGCTTGGAGGTTGCGGGCCATTTGGAAACCCTGAGGAGCCTCAGTCAGTCATGTCTGGAGAGGGTGCGTGTGGTTAGGCGGAGCAGGACGTACTCACCATCTGGCCCAGGCCGATGAAGGCATAGTTATCCAGCCTGCGAGGTGAGGTCGAGAAGTACCGCCTCGGCAGGCCGAACTGCCTCCATGCTGTAGACACGGGGCGCATGGTGACTGTGTGTTAGCTGGCAGAAAAGCAGACACGCGAAACTAGACAACAGCAATGTCGAGAGGTCCGGCTTGATCTTCTTCGGGGAGCTCGACGGTTCCCAGCACCCCGGGCGGAGGGGTAGTCGTCTAGATCGTCCCTGCCAGCGAAGAGCCGCCCATTGCCGAGCTTCTCCAACCTCGGCGGATTGGGGCACGAGGGCAGGCCCGCGTCACCGGCCTTCAGAAGCCCACTCACCTTCGCAGCCGCTTACCTCGCAAAGCACGCTGGCCGCCATGGCATGATGATGATGGCTGCTTTGTTAATGGCATTTGAGTGCCTGGGAGACCATAGTCGTGAGCATTGAAGGCTCAAGGGAACACTGGCCGCAACCTTACTCAACACGGCCAAGAAGGGAACCAGCCTGCCAGGTTGGAAAGTTTTATGAGGGGGAAAAGCAGAAGGTAAAAATATTTGGTGGGAAATGTAGGCAAAATACAGCTTAGCCTCATTCGGAGCGGTCACCGGCGGCAGATTGGGCATGGGCCCCAGACCTGACAGGGCCGCTGGCGATTGGACCGGGGAGACAGATCCAAAGCTTCATCATCGGAGGTCTGTGGCGACAGCAAGTCATTTCGGAGCTCCCAAAACATTTTCGTTGCTGAGTGATAAGAGGTTCAATTCCAGACCGAAGTGTACACTAGTTACAACCAACCCGTCCCTCTCGACTCCCCGGCCTAGATGTCAGTTGAAACGAACGAGATCCGCAAATGAGGAGGGTGAGACGCATTGGGGTGCTCTATCAGGCATGTCCCTTCAAATGTGCCATCTCTACACGCGAAGAAATGTCCTACCACCCAAACTCCGCAGTCCGAGCCGAAAAGCAAAGAAATCTCGTCCATTCAGGTGCCCCTTCTTTGTCCAAACACCGTGCCCGTTCCTTACATTTCTTGCACACAGACCTGCCTGTCCTCGACGCGCCCTCATCCTTACAGGAAGTTCATCGCATAGGGAATCAGAGCTCTGCCCGATTGTTAGCGTGTGGCTCCCGCAGCATGGTCCGCCTCCGAGTTCGTGTGCACTTACCCGGCTGCCAGCGTAAATGTGATGCCCATCAACGCGCGCTTCTTCACCTTGTCCTTGCGAATCTCGACCTCGGTCTTGGCCTTCTTTGCCCTCGGCCGGAGAGCGAGAACGGTCTCCTTGTCCGCGCCCTCCTCCTCAATGTCGGCCTCGTAATCGTCCGCCTTCCTTTTGCCCTTGGCAACTTTTGAGGAAGCTTCGGCAACATCCGCCTCGGCGGAGGCGACCATGGCCTTCGCCTCCTCGATCATCCGAGCTGCGTCGTCCGCACTAGGAGGACCGCCTGCGGTGAAGGGCATCTTCAGGTCCACCTTGGTGCGCTCGACTTCGGTGCCATCTTCTTCGACCTTAACGTCCCGATCGATGCTCACCTTCACCTTTGGCTCCTCCTGGACCGTCTCGAGGGTGCCGGTCAGCCCCTTGTCAACATGGTCGACCTTGACCTCCTCAACCTTGAGGGCCTCGCTCGGGGCGAGGACTGGGATGTCACCGTTAGTGAGAGAGGTCTTGCGACTGCTGCTCGGCGTCTCGCTGGCCTCGGGCTGCGATGATGCTGCCGTCCTGGTCGAGCGCTTGCGCGGACTCGCGGTGACGTTGCGCCGACTGGAGGGGGCCTTGGTTGGACTGGCGGACCGCCGGTTGCGCGTGCTCCGCATGGACGTCGGCGTAGGCGGCACAAGAGTGGTGGAAGCAGTGGAAGTCGTGGCGGACGCTGTAGGGTAGTACTTTGGGGGGGCGCTTATTCTCTTTGGGGGGCTGTTTTCGGTCGCATTCGAGACCAGAATGTCGGCAGGGTCCAGCAAGGCTTTGATCCAGGGACCGATGCCGTACTCCTCAGCCAGACTGATGGCAGACTCTGGAGGAATCCACACGTTGCCGGCAGTCTCCTCGGGACTGGTAGTTGGCAGGGACTTTATGAACCGGCGCTCGGCTTCCTCTTCCTCGGCCATGGCATAAGGAAAGCTGGCCTTGAACATCCCAGTAGCAGAGACGAAACCGTCGTTGCTTCGGCGCATGAGGAAGTAGCTGTTGGGGCTCGACTTGAAGATGCCAGAGACGATCCCCTTGGGCAAGGGCGCGCGGAGGTGAGCATAGTCAAATACGCCGAGATTGGATGGGTCGACCTCTGCGCCGGGGAGGGCGGCGACCATCTTTGCCGTCAGCTGGGTCTGGCCCAGGCGGCGCCGTGAAACCAGTTCGGTGTCTGCAGCGCACTCTGTCAGCTTCTTTTGTGGTCTGGTCACCGGCGACACGCGCGCAAGGACTCGTACAGTTTGGCACCTCCGCGGTCATGAAAGGATTTCGCTTCTCGGGAAGCTGTCTGGTGACTGCGGGCGCCATGATGGATGCGCTTGTTGTGCAATGCAAGCTTCTCGACAGGCAAGATTGGGGATCCCACGGGCCGTCAGGGATAATGGCGACCAGGTCGGTGGACCAGGGCAGGAAGGTGATGGGAGGGAATCGAGGTCTCCGCCAGCGTGCGTATTGAGTTTGGGGGGGAAAGGCGATGCGACGCTAGCAAGCTCGCAGCAGATTATTGTCGACACCTGGCTGCACAAATCGAGTCAGCGCGTGCACTTGACGCAGCCCAAGTGCGCCCCTGCAGTGATGAGGAAGCTCGGACCTCGCTCACCTATTTGTGCGTGAGACTGGATAACGAGGCCTGAGGCCAATTCGGTGGGCGAAGACGAAGAAGAGTCCCAATATTGTGCTTCCGTTACAGGCTAGTTTCTGGGTGGATCAGGAGCGAAAAGAAGGGACGGTGGGCGGCGAAAGGGGGTCTTCACACGACGGGCGGGGCGGTCGGAGGGCGGTCGGTGTCTACTGCGAAGTTGATGTAATTAATCTTCTAATGGGCAGGGCTGCAGTGTGCATGTAGGTTGGGAGAGATGTTGCTCCAAAAAGAAAAGAAAAAAAAAGAGCTACGACAAGACTGGGATACTATTCGATCGACGGGTTAATGGCCGTTATTGCTGAGGCAGTGAGGCAGGGAATCTGGCAGTCTGGGTGGTTCGGATCGAAAGCGACGGGATGTGAAGAGGATGCTGGAGTATGTAAACGACCGGTAAGATGAGGAGAATGCTGGCTGGGGTCAGTCAGTATGGGGGTCGTCTGCCCAGCAGCCCACTGGCGGGGAGGAAAGGAAAGGGGCTCGAGTGGGCTATTCTGTTAAGGTCGCGATGGCAGTTTGGCGTGGATCTTGCCCACGCCGCTCACAACGGCCTAACATACCCCCGTCGTCGGATCTCAATGCAACGCTTCGCTCATTTCTGGAAGCCCAATTTTGCCGAGTGGGCCCAGACCCTAGAATGGAAGCTGTTCGGCCGCAGACTTGACAGCTTCTAGCAGAAGTACGGGGGAGATGGCCGTCTTACTACCCAAACGTCCCACCAAGACACGACACGGCACGACACGACACGACCGCCTCCATGGCACAGGGTAACTAAACTAGTCAATTGGCGTGCTATGTCCACGCTGGTGGTTCCGCCTACCTAATAGACTATTACTATTGTCAGAGATATAAGGACTGGCGGTACGAGTGTCGTTGCTTGAACCAGCACAGTCTATCATCCAAGCACACTTGCATATTATTACTGCCGCCAGGTGTAAACACACTACAGGCTGTCGCTGTCTGCCGTTCAAGGCAAGAGTCGCGGACAGGGAAACAAGCTCGAGTTTACGCTCAAGCTCAAGCTTCGAACCATGCCATCAGCCTCCCTCGATCAGGCCAACCGGGCCGGTGGCTAACCATGGCCGTTCAAGCTCACATCCTTGCCCGCCGGTTCACACTAGCCTGCCCAACGTCAGCTATGCCAATGCCTTTTCCAGGAACAGGTGTCTTTGTTCCCAGCGTGGCCATCCATGACCATGTGCTTTGCTTGGTACAAGTAGCTCGCATGACAATTGACATCACAACCGTGAAGGACTCGTAATCACGTCTTTGGTTATAGGCATAGTCTCGGGAAAGCGGCCGCGGTCGGGGTCGTCGGTGTGGGCGAAAAGGCGGAGACTTTGACGGTAGTTGTTGTAAGTAGTAGTCGTGGATCTATGTATGTCCTGCCAAGTTCTGCTAGGGTGGAGGGCGAGGAGGGCAAGCCGCCTGGGCCAGAGGAATCCTCCTGGCACACACTAAGAGATGTACGAGGCCAAGCAGATGGTCGGCAGGAGTTGTCGATTGCAACGTGCTGTCATGGCCCGACCGACGGCCGTCCTATTCTTGGGTGGTGATGGGTTGGAGCTTGTCACCGTCCGTCGGCAGGGAGTGAGAGCAGGGAGACAATCTGCAGTTCTCCAGTCTCCAGCCTCAGACCGTTCCTGTGTGAGAAAGCTTGTGCTCTGTTTGGCCAGACTGGCTGCTGGTTGGGCCGCCTGGCCAGGCTCCTGAATGGGAGGGGGGTTGTCACTCGTCGTTCCAGACACAAGCCCCCAGGCCACTCAGGTCCCGACATTTGGTCCATGCATCTCCCCCTTGGTCAAAGGCTCAGTGCTCTGGACACACGAAATAGTGGGGGTCCCGAGTGTGGCCCGCTTTGTGGCCCCTGTGCCCCTCATCAGGCTGGCCGCTTGGCCGCTGGCAATAAATACATGTGTGTTAAACTGCCCGCCTCATTGTCGCAGCCCATTGATGGTCCCTCAGCTCACCGTATCGACACACCGAACTTGACTCTCCCCCATCCCCTTCCCACAGCCTTCTGCGACCTCAGGCACGATCTCCAATTCGAGAGAACCAGCATACCAACCCACCGCCTTGCAACTTTCGCAGCCGCCCAAGATGGCTTCCCACGATGAAGACACGATGCCCGAGGAGACCCAGGGCTACAAGCTGTCCCAGCCCAAGCAGAGCTTAGCTGAATATCAACAGATGGGTATGTCGATCAACACGGTCCAAACCTCCTGCCCGCCACAAGGACACGATAGAAGGCCAGCGAGCACATCATGAGGCTGGCTCTCCGCAAAACAAGTGTACTTAAGTCCAATGGTGGCGTCCCAAACTCTATACCAACAAGCAAGTGCTCTGTAACCTGCACCTGGGCTTGGCTTCTTCTCCACGGGAAACCCACCCGACCGCTACGAGCTCCCGCCGGGTCACCCTCCAGCTGGAATTACTACCCAGCCCCCCACCACGAGGCTGTCTTGACCTTGACCCCTCGTTCTGCTCCCCCGGCGGCCGCTTTCTCTCCGGGGACATGCATCACCACCGCCTTGGGACTGCTTCTTTATGAACGGCATTAGTATCGTCTCGTGGGCCCCGGCGAGGACGGGTCTCCCTTGGTTGCGGAAGCGCCCACCCCCTTTCTTTCTTTGCCGGGGAGTACGACAGACAATGCGGTGACAAGACCTCGCGTCTCCCCACATGTTACCAAATGTGGCATCACAAGCACCACTACTAGGTCACCGTCCCCGACAAAGAGACACAGACGCGCGCTCACACACACACATCGCACACCACAGCCCCCTTTGAACTGACTACCGCAACGATGGCTAACCTCTCCTCTTCCGGCGCGGCCACACAGACTCCAACGACGAGTCCCTCCAGCGCTACAAGGAGTCCCTCGGCCTCACGGGCGGCAAGGACCTCTCCGACCCCAGCGACCCGCGCGTCTGCATCATCCAGTCCCTGACCATGGACTCGCCCGGGCGGTCCCCCGTCACCATCGACCTCTCCACCGCCGGCAGCGAGACCACCCTCAAGGACAAGCCATTCAAGATCAAGGAGGGCGCAAAGTTCACCATGTCCGCCACCTTCCGCGTCCAGCACGAGATCCTGAGCGGCCTTCACTACGTCCAGATCGTCAAGCGCAAGGGCGTCAGGGTCTCCAAGGACAGCGAGATGATCGTGAGCCTCACACCGCCACCAACACCACTGCTGCTGTCGGAGAGAATAAGCGGCGCGGGCAAGACGAGATGCTGACGGGGTTATAACAGGGTTCCTACGCTCCCAACACGGACAAGCAGCCTCTGTATACCAAGAAATGTAGGTTACCCCCACCCCCCCTCCAAGGCCGCTGGCTTGTACAACCTCCCTCCTCTATGAAACCGAGGCTGACGAGAACCCCCGTGCAGTCAACGAGGAAGAGGCTCCCTCCGGCATGCTGGCCCGGGGCCACTACAACGCGGTCTCGTCCTTCGTCGACGACGACAAGAAGGAGCACCTGAAATTCGAGTGGTCCTTCGACATCTCCAAGGACTGGGAGTAAGGGCGGGATAAGCAAAAAGAAGAAGAATTCGCCCTGTTCCGCTATCTCTCCGTCATCACTTCACACGAACCCGCGACTCGCAAACCCTGGTGCTCCTCTCTCCTTACCACAGGGCGGAAGAAGTCATCAGGACTGGAAGGGACCAGGCCCCAACTTTGGATCAAAACCCAAGGAGGAGCTCTGCCCAATTGGAGGAACGTTGAAAATGGGGGGCTTGGTTCTGGAAAGGGACGGGACGGCTTGTGGTGATGGAAGGCTGATCCGTCCGTCTAACTGATCCATTCTCTGTCACGCTGGCCGGCCGCGCCCCTTTTTCAACTTTCTTACCGCCACTCGACCAGATTTACGCACTATGTGCAGGAGGATCAAAAAGAAGAAGAAAATCGGAGAAACCGGAGCACCAGAATTGATCGTTATCTGATGACCTTCGGCCCTGCCCTCAGTAGTCTATGTTTCGTGACATTTGTTTCCGCATGAGTCCGCAATCGTAACTCCCCATGTCTAAGGCGCGCAGTTATTCACACAAGTGTGTAGGCAGCTATCCTGTAATAATATGTATCTCTTCCCATCCTGCTTTGCCCGGGCCCTTATAAGAAGTAGTCTGGGAGTGCGTTCCCATCAGGGCCCTTGTCGGCGCTCTGCTGCTGCATGTCCTTATGCAGGTCGTTCTCGGGCGCAGCGGCAAATGTGTTAAAGAAGCGCTCACCCGTGTCGCTCACCTCGAGGACGCTCGCCAGGTTCCCGCACCGGTAGCAGTAGTTGGGGGCGCTCCACACCGTGCTCAGCAGGTCGTCGTACAGCACTTGGAAGCCCTCCTGGCACAGCTGGTGCGCCCGCAGGATGTGGCTCATGTTGTTGACCGAGAGGAACTTCTTGACCACCTGCGCGCCGAACGTGTACCCCGCGCCCCGGGGCGACAGGGAGAACTCATCGCGCTCCGGGTCCGGGTCCGACCAGACCAGGTCGGCCATGGGGCCCTCGTGAGGGATCTCGCGGAACCGGTCGATAATCTTGATCTGATCGATGGAGTGAATTGAGGGAGAGAGCCCTGAAGAGCGCATCATATGTCAGCACTGTTCTCTTTCCGCGACGGAAGAGAAGACCGTTGCGTTTGCGTGTATGTTGACTGACCTCCGTGTACACAAAAGATCTGGTCGTTTATCACGACGCTGAGCGTCAAAAAGTCAAACATGTCTGTAAAGTAGTGCCAGACGTTGGCATTACCATACTTCCTGGAACACTCGGTGTAGAAGCCGTATGACTGCGTGACGCCTCGCGACTCGTGGTTGCCTCGAATCAAATGCACTCGGTTGGGGTATCTTAATTTCAAACAGACGAGAAGGGAAATGGTTTCAACGCTGAACATGCCGCGGTCAACATAGTCGCCTGGTCGGTGTGGTTGCGACCCGTCAGCATGATACTCAGGCTCGCGGGTGTAGGGACTGCCTGTTCCCCAAACATGGTCGGGAAGAAGGGCGGGGTTTGGCGGGTCGTACCTAGGAACAGGTAGTTGGTATCGGGACACCAGCCTCCTATCTTGAATATCTCGATGAGGTCGAAGAACTGCCCGTGGATGTCGCCGACGACGGTGACCGGGGCGCGCACATGGACAACGTTGCTCTCGCGCATGAGCAGCTCCTTTGTCTTGGCGCATATTGCCTCTATGACGGACTCGGCCAGGAGCTCTTTCTTGTATAGGCGCGATATACATTCGTCCAGGTCTACCGATGCTGGCAGGCCGGGCATGGTGGTGGTCGGCTGCGGCTACGGCTGCGGTCACGGCAGCCGGCCAGAATAGAGGCTGCGCGTGGAAGGGCGGGGCGGTGCGGTGCGGTGCAATTCGAGGCTAGGCAATGCACAGAGGTCTGACAGACAGATATGGGTGTGTTGTTTGTTTTATGGAAGAGGGCCAAGGGTCGGGGGAGGCGTCAAGTCGAGCTACCTCGGGATTGCTCTGCTTCGGTTGCTGGGACGTGATGGTGGTTGTGGTGGACTTCTCCCGGCAAAGAAGGTCGACGCGATGGTTGAGGCGGTTGACCGAAGAACGAACATGATCGTGAGAAAGGGACGGCGGGCTGGTGGTAGTCGAAGCTCTCTCGTCAAGCAGATGGAGCGCCGTTTCGATCAGGAGGCCTGGACGGCGGAGGGATACATGGGAGGCGAGGTTGAGCAATCCGATGCAGAAAGCTGGCCCGAGGATGGGATTGAATTATTAGTCTGCCCAGCCTAGTCCAGTGCAGATGTCAGATATCCCACCAACAGCTGAAGCTCAGGAGCCGGTGCCACAGCAGGCGTCACAAATCTTGGAAGCTTGCTCCGTAATCAGAAGGCGCCAGGCCGGCGGGGGCGCGTCATTGGTCGGCTCCCCGTCCCAGCTCTTGGGACGGCGGTACGTACACGCGCTACTTGGGACTTCTGCTTGCTCGCGAGCTGCGAGGGAGTCTGGCCGCGCTGTCAGTCAGTGCCTCAGGCCACAAGCTGGGCCCAAGTTGCTTTAAAACCTGTCCCTCGCCCATCTCTTTCCTGCCCTTGTGCCTCACCCTTTCGCCGTCTGTCCATCTCGTTCTCGCCCTGCAGCGACGCTGTCACTCCTCCTCCCCTTGCCTGTTGTTGCTCCGGGTTTTCCAGGCCAGCGAGGGGACCCCTCGCATGGCCGCCCCGGACGAGGCTCTGATTCCAGAAACGCTGGTCTGATACCATTTCCATTTACTCGGGTCTTTGCAGCCTGGAGGCAAAAGGTACTGAGCCTTTGCCACAGGGTGGGCCGATTTTCATTTGTCTTGCTGTTGGCAGTCGTCGGGCCCGGAAACAATCGTGTCGACGACTTCGGATCGAGTCGAGGCAGCTCGGCCGCCCCCTTCCCAGGCTCGTACGTTGTCACTGCACGCACACCCCCTTTTGGCCAGTTTGGCCGTCCGTTCAGGATGATTCGCGTCTCTCAAGATCCTAGAGGCATCACCTGTACTCGACGTCCAGCTTGATCCGAGGTTCGACGCGGATGGGTTTTTCTTATTATCAGTGTCATGTTTCGTCATGCTGCATTCTTTTGGCCTGAGCAAGTTCGTGAGGGCCTCATCCGGAGAGTCCCGCGTTCAGTACCACACGACCAGAATGCCTTCTTGCCCGATGGCTCTATCTGGCTATTTGGCACGTCTCTTCATCCTCGAGTCTCGAGGCGTCCTGGTCTTGTCAGGAAACCGGGCACTACTACAGTGCCTGCATTGCCGCAAATGTCTCACTCCAATGCCGACAGACCTGGCCTGTCAGTTCGTCAATCAGTTTCTGTCTGCCTGTTGGTCTCGTCTCGACGCTGTATATGCCTCTATTTTTTCTATTTTGTTATTTGACTTGGACCCCCCCCCCTTACATTTCCAAATCACCCATTATAGACACTAGAACATGGACCGAACTGGCCGATCCGATATTAGCACGCACATAGGAAATGATGCCTTGGCTGAACACATTGAGACAGCAATGGAGACGTTGAGAATGGCAGCACTTGAGGAGAACCAAACTGGCAGCGGGGTATGTGTCGGGCCGATGCATCGGCGAGAAGCACGCATAACGGAACCAAACCAAGCTCAAACAATAGAGCAGGATCAGATACACAAGGCACAGGAGACAAAACGAGACAGGTAGGCACGGCAGACGCCGGTCAGCGGCGCGCGGGGCTGGGCCTGGGGCTGAAGGCGACTGCAGGTCTGGGTGCATGTTCCGGAATTTTAGGAGTGGGCATTATGGGAGGGAGGGGGGAAGTATGGGGAGTATGGGAGTATGCTGTGATCGACCCGACTGACCGACCCGACTGACCGACTGACTTGACTGACTGACTTGAGTGCCAATGCCAACGTTGGATGGATGGAACCTTTCCCTTCCGAGCCGGTCAGTCAGCTTGACCCATCCGTGTTTCCCCAGCCCAGCCAGCCCAACCAACGCCACCAGCTGCAGCAGCAGCCGAAGCAGCAACACCCACCGGACGCTCGAGCTGCCAGTAATTGTTGCATGCGACATCTCTTCCTTGCATCAACTAAGTTCTTACGACCCCTTGAACTGTCTAACCCTCTGCCTCTTCTGTAGTCATCCGCGAGCTTCTTTCTCTCTGCCGTGGGTTGCCGGCATAGGCTAAACGGAACTGAGCCCGTGAGCAGATCAGAGCAGGCAAAACAGGGCGGCTGAGGTTGCGCACGGCCGGCGCCAGGCCACTGTTTGATCCTCGGCTGGCGGCGCATACCTTTCTCTGCCGAACCACCCTCAACATCACCAAACCCCCAGCGCACCGCAACCCACCGCACCGCACCGTTCCGCACCTCATCCTTCCCCTCCGGACCCTCGCCCGGCCGGCCTGATCCCCTTCTGCTACTGTGCGCCGCCGCTGGCGTTCCCCCTGCGCTTGGTGTTGTCAATCTCCCAAGCTGCTTACCCAGCCGTCGTCGCTGTCAGCAACCGCCAAAACCTCTGCACCCACCGGTGTTGCTGCTGCTGCTCCCCCCATTCCTCAAGGCCAGGATCCACTCCAGATGCTTGAGACCCTCCTAACCCGTCTCTCATCGATCCTACTTCCTCACTTGCTAAATACGATCCACTTCTCGCGCATGCTGGCTATGAGAACCCGTCGAGGCGCGCACTCTTGATTCAATCGGCCCTCCTGTTTCCGCCACGCCGCGCCATCCTTCTCAGATTTTGACTCGCTCGCCTGTTCTCGTCCGCGCACCACAACTCATGTCGGCGCAACATGGGCGATCGTCCGCCAGGTTTTGACACTCCAAAGGCCCAAGGCGGCTGCTTTAATTGCGGTAGCCAGCTTCACTTTGCCTACGCATGTCCTGAACCGACGCGCAAGGAGCCACAGTAGGTTGCTTTCCCTTTTGTCCCAGCCTCAGCCGCCACGTGAGGTCGCGGCCGTTGCTACTCCGCCTGCCGCTTGTCCCGTTCTCCCGCACGGCTAACGGTCGGTCGATGCAGCGGCGCAGAGGTCTTCCGCCAGCGACAGGCAGCCAAGAGCATGCACAGTCATGCTGGACAAGGTTCCCCCAACGGCCGGTCTAAGGGACTGGTGATAACTCGATATGGCCCACCTCCCTCTCAATATCCTCCCCCGGCTCCGCAAAACTCATGGGGCCCTCCTGGCGGTCCTTATCCTCCCCCGGCGCAGCCTCCCACCGCCTACGCACAACAGCCGCCTGCACCTTACCCTCCGCCGCCCCAAAGCGCACCTCCGTACCCACCTCCGTACCCGAATGTGAATCCGCCGCCAGGCGTCTACGGCCCCCCGGTCCCTCCTCCCCCGACTCCCGGCCCAGGCTATGGACAATACGGGCAGCCGCCCTTCCCTCCGCCACAATCCTACGCCCCTCCGGGTCCGTACGGGCCGCCCTCTTATGCTCCTCCGTATCAGCCACCGAATCCAGGATATAACGGCGCTCCCCCACCCAGCTTCCATGGGCCTCCTCCTCCTCCAGCACCGCCTCCTACCGGCTATCCACCCGCCTACGGAAACTCTGCTCCTCCAGGTCACCCCCCAGGTCTTCCGCCAGGAGTCCCTCCAGGTCTCCCACCGCACCCTCCATCCTCGTACCCACCAGCACCGTACTCGTCGGGTTATGAACCTCAGGCACCATACCCAACGTCATACCCACCACCCAGTCAAAGTTGGCACCAGAACCCCCCTAGCCACAACCATTCGCGCCACAGAGACCACCGCGAGCGGCGCAATGACCGAGACAAGGGTGGAAGGAACAGGCAGCCCGGCAGGGGTAATGACAGACACCAGCGTGGTCGTGATCGTCGACATCAAGGGCCAGGCACACGCTCCTCATCCAACTCTCGCCAACGGACTCCGATGCTTGACAGCGAAAAGAGGGACGACAGCTTGAGGACGGCACCACGGAATGAGGCTGTGAAGGTTCAGGAGAAGGACTCCGAGTCTGATGAGGAGTTCTCTTGGGACCTGGAGAAAGCCTTCGTTGAGTTGGAGACAAAGCCAGCCGACCCCGTGGGAAAGCCACTTGCAACAGATTGGAGCGACGAACCAACGATACCTCCGGCATATAATGCCAAGTGCGTCAAGTCCGCATTCTGTGACCCGGAAACCCCAGACTCGCTGGCGTTGTCGATACGGGAATCAAAGTTGTGGTGCAAGGTCAAACGAGACCCCGTTTTCCGGTATCGACGCGGAATGGTCGTCGTCCGCTTCCCGGGAGCAAGCCATGAATACTTCACCTATCACTTCTCTCGCAGGGTCGACACTGGATCCTTGGCTGACAGAGAGGTTGTTCCGGGAGGACCTAGCGATTCAAGCCTGAATGATGTTGTCAGCCCTCGCATACCCCATCATGCCGGAAATCCGGGCAAAGTCGGACAATCTCCATCCGAGTCATCTAATGGCAAACGAGGCCATGGGAATCTCGACGGGAATCAAAGAGACGCCAAGCGTCTCAAGGTTCTGCCACAGAGAATCGTGCACAGTTTACCCCCGCGACCGATCTCGCCGCGCCCACGGTCACGCTCACCGGCAAAGGGTACAAATATTAATGTCAGCGTTGAACCCTGGTCTCCACAGCGGGACGAGGCCAGCCGCCCTGATTCCAGGGGCCGCTACTCCCATTCGCCCGGCGGGTACCGCCTCCAAAATGAGGACTCGAACAACAAAGGCCACTTCACCCCCCGCGACTCGACACAGCGCTACGACTCGGGTTACCAGAGCGGGTACTCGGGCGACAGGAGCAAGCCCCACCGCGAAAGGAGCCGGAGCAGGCGCCTGTCCCCGCCGCCCTCGCGCCGCGGCCGCGACGACGACGACCGAGGTCCCAGCCGCGAGCGGAGCCGCGATGACCTGACCCCGCGCAAGTGGTCGCCGTCCTACGCCAAGGCGGCGAGGGCGCGGACGCGCTCGCCCACGCCCATCGCCGCCGCCAGCGAGGCCGAGTCGGCGGACCTTTCGGACCTCGAGTACGAGCTCCTGGGCATGGAGCGGCCCAAGACGAAGAAGAAAACGCCCGCACCGGCCAAACTGACGATGAAGAAGCGGCAGGTCAAACTCAACGACGCCTTTGGGTAAGTCTAGTTTCGCCCCGTCCGCTTTCCTAGCGTTGCGACGACGAGCCGCGGTTTTGCTGACTACTGTCTTAGCCGCCGTTGGTGACCTGCCTAGGCACATACACGCACGAGATAACGCATCTTTTCCTGATTTCTTTTGGGGGGGGGGGGAGACTTTTGGCTCACCATCAAACGACCGGACGTTTGCAAATTTTGCATGACATGCATCCCATGTCAATTTTGAAGATATCATATATTAGCGGCGGCGTTGGGCGGCTGTGGCTACTTCTCAGCATTCTAGGACACTCGGGCTTGGGCACGGGCGGGTGCTAGAGGGACTGTCCACTTGGCATGATGTACAAACGCATGCATTCCTTGCAAATAACAGGAGGTGGGGCGCATTCAGCATTCTACTAAACTGCTTCACTATGGAGTAGTATCATCCTCTTCTGAACATCTCTCTCCTAACCACAGCATCTCACTGGCCGTGCCACTCGGTGCTCCCTCTCCGTGATGCCCCAACAGCTATGAGGAATCCCTCACAACCTTGTCCACGGCCTTGGCAACGTACTCGACGTTCCTCGTGTTCAGGCCGGCCATGCTGATGCGGCCATTCTTGGTCATGTAGATGTGGAAGTCCTTGCGCAGCTTGAGGACCTGGGCCTCGGTCAGGCCGGTGAAGCTGAACATGCCGATCTGGTTGGTGATGTGGCTCCAGGAGCCGGGGGTGCCGAGCTCCTCGAGCTTTGCCCGCAGGGCCTCGCGCATGCTGATGATCCTGCCGCTCATGGTGCGCAGGTTCTCCTTCCACTCGGCGAAGAGGGCCTCGTCGTTGAGGACGGTGGAGGCGACGCGGGCGCCGTAGATGGGCGGGTTGCTGATCTCGGAGCGCTGCAGGACGGCCAGCTGCGAGGCGACGCGGCCCACGGTCTCGGGCGCCGAGTCGGGCCCCGTCGGCGCCGTCACGAAGTGGAAGCAGCCCGCGCGCTCGCCGTACAGGCCAAAGTTCTTGGCGAAGGACTGCGCCACCAGCAGCTCGAACCCCTGCTCGACAAAGTACCGGATCGCCCCGGCGTCGCGGTCCAGGTCGCCGGACGCGAAGCCCTGGTAGGCGGTGTCGAAGAAGGGGAAGTGGCTCTTGGAGCGGATGACGTCTGCGATCTCGCGCCACTGCTGCTCGGTGGGGTCGACGCCCGTGGGGTTGTGGGCGCAGGCGTGCAGCAGGATGATGCTGCGGTCGGGGGCCTCGGAGATGGCCCTCTTCATCCCCTCGAAGTCGAGCCCCTTGGTCTTCTTGTCGAAGTAGGGGTAGGTGGCGACGGGCAGCCCCACGTTGCTGAAGATCTGGTTGTGGTTGGCCCAAGTCGGGTTGGAGACGTAGACGGTCTGGTTGCCCTTGTAGAAGCGGGCGAGGAAGAGGGCGCCCAGGTGGCAGGCGCCCGTGCCGGAGATGGTCTGGACCGAGGTGACGCGCTTCTCGGCGATGGCGGCCGACGACGGGCCCAGGACGAGGTCGCGCGCCTTGGTGGTGAAGGAGGCGAGTCCTGCGATGGGCAGGTACTCGTGGTTCAGGTCGGGGTCATTTCGGATGATCTCGTCTGCCTAGGCGCGGTTGAAAGAGGTTTGGCTTGTTAGCAGAGTGGTCTGATGGTCACGTTGTGAGAGTCTGGGGTGATATGGGTCCGGGGTAGCGGGGGAGATAGAGGGGACCCCAGGATCAGTGCAATCGATTGGGAGAGGCTGCAGATGCCACACACTGGCGTGCATGAAGCAAGCACATAGAGTAGAGAACATCGACCCGTGCTCACTCACCTTCTTGACGACTGGCAGGACCCATGGCTTTGCGTTGTCGTCGCGGTACGCTCCGATCCCCTGGCGATGAGACGTCTCTGGTTAGCTGTACAGCTCCAGCACCGGGCGTGAAAGACGTCATAACGTCAACTCCAGAGGCCAGAGGGAGGAAGGGCTGTCAACCCACCAGATCAACCTTGTCCGGGCTCGTGTCTGCCCTGTAAGCTGCCATCAGACCAAAGAGAGGGTCCTCTGGCGCCTGAGGGACGGCATCAGCTGGGAAGCTGGTTGTAAGGGCGGGGGAAGACATCTGGTTGGCGATGCTGCGTATCCTGTCGGTGGGGTTGGTGGGCGAGTTATGTGTGTTGTAAGTGTTGTTTGGCGAGGAAGGCATCCTTCGTCAGAGAGAGAGAGAGAAGTGAATTGTCAGAATCCAGAATCAAGCTGAACGTTCTGGGAAAGGCGAGAGCATGAGAGCTCAGGGGGGGATTAAACTACCTATGCGGGCAGTCAGGTACAGTACTCACTTGATCGACAGGGTAGCACGGGCAGAAGGAAGACCAGGTATCTAAGTACTGCAGGTATTCGCGAAAGGGGAGGCAGCAGAAGCCGCAGAGCAGTCACACAGCTCAGCAGAGCACCTATCAGCTGCTGTGGGTTAGGATTCCCGAGCTGAGGAGGGGTCCTGAGGAGGGAACCGGGGGGGCGGGTGGGCAGAGGGGCACTCTCGTCCGTCTGGGCCGTCAGGGCCCGTCTGGGGTAACAGGGGGCTGGGGTATTCACTACCTACGCTAGGTATTGAGACACGGGCGGGGCCCTTGTTGGCCCAGTTCGTATTATCCAACACTGTGGTAATAACAAAAAGAAAATCCAGCCAGGAAACCTGTTAGTCTACTGGCTTTCCCAAGGTATGACCAAAAGACAGCAATTGTGGATAAAATCGCCGAGGCCCCCGTATGCGCGCCAATACCGTTTCGAAGCGCGTGGCCTGAACCCTCCGGTATGTTTTGGATGCCTCTCCCCGATCTTGCCGAGTAAACTCCAGCGGCCGGGCGCGCCAGGGACGGACGAGGGCTGTGATGTAAGAGAGGTGCCCACTATGCAGTATGTGAGGAATATTGTAGGAGATCCGCGTCACTTGGCACCAGTAGGATCCACGGCCGCCAGAGGGTTCCCTGGTATAAACGGTCTGATCGTACGAGCGGGCGGGACACCACAGGAGTCAGGAGTCGACGGTGACGAGATAAAAAATGCCGCAACCTGGTTGAGTTCAAAAGGAGCAGTCAGGTTTGAGGAACAAGTGCATCTGTTCTGGCACAGTCGAAAGTCGTCGTGGACTCTTATCTATTTCTAGAAACCTTACATAGTCCTTACGCAGCAGTGAAGCAAGCAGACGCATGTGATGATGGTCTGGCCTGGCTTGCAGGGTCGCATCCGCTGGGGCGCGCTTACGGGCGAGGCCCATCGGCTCCCGGCAGAGTTCCCGAGGTAAAACGGCCTCGTGGTCTCACCACCTTGGCCGGCCCGCCGGACATCAGCACGTCATTGGATCGAATTACTTGGTGATTTTGAAGTCCCGTCGTCTTTTTGCTTCCCGAGGCTCACAATACCCTGATGGAACTGCAGATGCCGTTTGACCACAATCGCTCGAGGTCTATTCCTGGTTAGGTGATTAGGTATTAACTTTGGCTTCGATATCAACAAGAAGGTGCTGCCTCTGCGAGTTGGTCTCCACGTTGATGTACGCATAGATATCACGTCGTTGCGCTATATTATCAAGTCCCACAGCACCAGGGCCGTACACAGGGCGCTGGCCGCGTAGAAGGTCACCCGCGCTTGGCTGAACTTCCTCTGGGTCGCCTTCTTCAGCTGCTTGTTCCCGCCCCCGACGTTCTCCTCGGTCCTCTCCGCGTCGGACACCAGCTGGTCGATGTGCGCCGACTGCACCGTCAGGTTGTCGGCCAGCATCTGCTGCAGCTCCGCGATCTCCATGATGGACTTCTCCACCATCTTGACCTTGTCCAGCGCCGTGTTGTAGTGCTTGAGCATGTCCTGGTTGTCCTTCTCAAACATCTGCTTCTGCTCGTCCGTGAGCCCCAGGTCCTCCTCGCCCCCCTGCCTCCTCCTGGACTCCTCCTCGTCGAGGTGCAGCCCGGCCCCGGGCTGCCTGGGCGTCGCGGGGGATGGTCCCGGGCCCGCATCGTCGAAGCCGAACTCCTTGGCCAGCGACGGCGGGAGCTGCGAGCTCCGGGCCTTGGCCAGTATGCTCCTGTTCTTCTCCATCTCCCGGGCCAGCCTCGTCTCCATCATGGCCCCCTGCAGCTTGGTCGTGGCGTTCAGCCTCTCCTTGAGGTAGCCGATGACGGTCCCCTTGTGCACGAACAGCTGCATCTCCAGCCGGATGGCCGCCGCGTGCTCGGGGCTCTTGGCGCCCTCCTCGCCCTGCCCCAGCGCGGCGCCGGCGGCCCACCCCGTCAGCGCGCGCAGGCCGCGCCTGTACTTGCGGTTGATGTCCTTCATGGCCGCATCGTGCCGTTTGGCCTCTTCGTCCTCCAGGATGCGGATGCGGAGGTTGAGCCGCTGCAGGGACTCCTTGGCCATCTTGTCGACTGCGTTGCGGTCTGCATCGGTCAGGTAGATGGGTTTGTTGTCCTGGGCGCCTTTGCGAAACTGTGTCTTGCGAGGGGCTGCGGTGGAGAGGTAGGCCTGTCGGATATGCGACAATTCGCTGTGCAGGTTCACAATGTCGCGATTGATGGACGACGCTTCTTTGAGGTAGCTGTCGATTCGGTCGAGGTCAGGCAGGGCGCCGCGGGCAGGAGACGCCGACCGCGCCTTGAGCAGCTCATTGAACGTGATGGTGACCTCCATCTCGAGCTGTTACCGTGAGTCCTACGAGGGAAAGAATTAGAGGGGAATTGGGTGACGAGGCTGATCAGACTGAGCAGTCTGTACGATGATGGGACAGATGGGACAGCAAGCTTACTACCGCAAGGCCCCCTGCCAATGACGGGGCAGTAGACCTTGTCGCTGTTAGTGCAGGTCCGGCGTGGCTTGTGAGGCACCAGCCACGGCCTGCCCCGATCTCCCTTTCAGGGATATCCGTGGTTGGAAAACACTTCTGCCGCGTCGGCTCCGAAAACCACTCAACCTGCATATGCCCCTTGAGCACGCGTCTTGCCGACAACCTGCCAGCCTGCTCGATGGGTAGTGTAGGCACAGCCTTGCATTAATCACAACATCATTACGAGTCACACATCCCCATCTGATCATCGGCTCGTGTTCTGGAACGGATAAGACTCTCCTTACCCCTGCCCACCCTCACGCTTGGGCTCGGCCACTGTCCACATGTGACAACGACGAGGCTCGACGCAGTAGCCCACGACATAATCGCAAGATGAGCTCTGCTCGCCTCCATGTCCACGAGGCAAGTCTCTCAATAGACATTCTTGCTGCTGAAGTTGAGCGATTCTGATCTTCAGCGAGGCTCAAACCGATCAGATGAACTTCGTGAAATACGGGTTCACGATCTGGTCCGTACTCGACCAAGATGCGCACATATTCATGGTCTGGAAAGCATTACCACTCCTCGGTCACTATACCGAAGGTGTGAGTGACGATAGGCAGCCCGCCGAGACAGACTAATCGCTCTATTTGCTGTATTGTCAGTCAACTAAGGCAGCTCGGCCAGGCTAGTCGGAGCCAGCCAGCAGAAGCTTCTTTATTTTAATGGCTCTTCTAAGCCTCCCTCCTCTCCGGATCTTCGATAGGTGATCGACAGCTTGGAAACGGCCGAAGGGGAAGTGCCGAAGCGGTTGTCCGGCAACGCCGTTCACGATTCGCCCTTCGGCTACGGTGCCGATACCGGACAGCCCTTGCGGCATCAGACCGCTCGCCGTTGTGTGGGTCCTCCAGAGCCGAGTCGCAGACTTGGTCCCACACGCACGAGGGCACAAATCGTGGCCGCTACTACACTGGGCCTCTTGAGGAGGAAACCACCGCGGCACCAGCAGCAAGACCAGCTGAGCTGGCCCATCTGCTTTTATCCCTGGGGGCAGGCCGGCCAACAACAAGCCGGCGGCAACATGACCTGTCCCTTGCCACCGCATCTGGCTGTTGGCCGAATCCTCGCGCCTAACAAGTGTGGGCACTCGCGAGCCAGTTCTACCTCGGATTCCCTCCAGAAAACAGGCGCGCCGATCAGGCCTGTCAGGGTGAGGTCGGACGGACTTCGACCGTGATGGAGAAGCTAACGGGAATAAGGCCCTTTCATGGTGGGCCCTGACCTTTTGCTCCTGTCCTTGGTGCATCATTACGCATCCAAGGCTCCCTTCGTCTCCAGTCGCCCGGCTTTCCTGCCTCTCGGTCCTCTCCTCCTCATGGCTGTGGTCCTGCCCATCGCCGATATAATCTGTATCCCCACGAGAGTCTGGACTCTGCTGGGACTTTCCGGCCTAGACCCCGATCTATCGAACAAGTGATTCGATCTCTTACATAGACTCTCCTCCGGCCCCATGAAGAGCCAGAAACAGCTTTTGCTTCATCCCACTCACTGTCGAGACCAACAAAGCCCTGCTCTGTCCTCTTAGCCATGGCAAATGCTGGGCTTTCTAGTCCGGAGCGGAGCCGCGCCCTCGTTCCTCCCAACCGACCAGCAGCCGTCGTTGATGCCCAGACGATTGCCGGCCAGGGTCCAGCGCCCAGGCACATAATCAATCCCGCCGTTGATCTGTCCGGGGAAAGACCCGCAGACTCCCAAAAGGGGTTTGCAGGCGCGACACCAAGCTATTCGGACACTGAGGATCCCGATCCCGAGCCGGACCCGGAAGCCCTTACGCGAGTGACTAGCGGCCCGGCCTACTGTAGGTGACGCCCCGGGGCTGCTCGATCTTGAATACACCCGCCGTGCACCACATTATCTCCATACTCGAGACACACTGCTCTTGTCATACCCTGCGGACATCAATGAACTGCGATCCACTCACTGACTTCTATCTTGACTAGCTGTCTTTTCGAGCCGGATGAAAAAATGGATCATAGGCGTTGTGACCCTGACATCTTTCATCTCACCCATGACAGCTGTATGAAGCACGCCCCCATGGTCGTATTTCACTCTTGCCGGCTCTATCTGACAAGCTCTTAGAATATTTATTTTCCGGCCCTAAACGCCATTGCCCATGACCTGGGGGTCTCCATAACCCTAATAAATCTCACATTAACGACGTACATGATAATTCAGGTCAGTCTTCACGGGAGCTGATCACGTACGGCGGTGGACCACGGGCAGCTCTTGGCTCTGGGCATCTCTTGGCTCGATCTTGTCAAAGGGGGTCCGCAGTGCTGACCTGCGATCCAGGGTATCGCGCCAACAATGTTTGGGGACTTTGGCGACATGGCTGGCAGGCGACCGGCGTTCATTGTTGGTTTACTCATTTACATCGTCGGTGAGCTTCAACCCGACATGGTCTCCAGGTCGTCAAGGTCTCTAACGTTGTCTTGAGCACAAAGCGAACCTCGGTCTTGCCCTGCAAAATAACTTCGCCGCTCTCTTGATCCTCCGCATGGTCCAAAGTGGGGGCAGCAGCGGGACCTTGGCCCTGGGTTATGCTGTCGTAGCCGACATAGCTACCAGCTCTGAGAGGGGCAAATATATGGGTGTTGTTGGTGCGGGCATCAACGTCGGTCCCTCATTATCGTACGTTGAAATCACGCCCAGCCGACTCTTCTTGCGCACTCGTTGTGTTGCCGCCAAGAGGCAGAACACTTTTGGACACTGATGGAAATGGTTTTTCTCGAAGCACACTCGCTAACAATTGTCTCAAAAACAGACCTGTGATAGGTGGCTTGCTATCACAATATCTGGGATGGCATGCTATCTTTTGGTTTTGCTTCATTTTCGCTTTCCTCGTTTTTTTGCTCTACGGGCTGATGGTTCCAGAGACATGCCGCACCATTGTGGGCAATGGCTCAATCACGCCTACGGGTTTTAACATGACGGCCATCGAATGGTTGTCCCAGAGACGACGCCAGAGGAAGCAGGAGAAGGAAGGCGGCGGCGGAGGACACAATGTTGTCCAAATCAATGAGGACGGCACGGTGCGACAGAAGCCAGAGCTCCGCTTCCCTAATCCTCTCCGCGCCCTGGCAGTGGTCTTCGACAAAGGCGTTGGCCTCATCATCTTCTACAACTCGTTACTCTACCTCATGTTCATCACTACTGTCGCAACACTTTCCACGCAGTTCAAAGAGAAATATGGGTATGACGACTTGGAGATAGGGCTGTGCTACCTTCCCTATGGGGCAGGCTGTTTCGCGGCCGCCATTGGCCAGGGCTACATGCTGGACTGGTACTACCGCCGCACCGCGAGGAAGATCGGTTTCAGCATCGACAAGAAGCGCGGCGACGACCTGTCCAACTTCCCCATCGAGAAGGCGAGGATCGTGCCGCTCTACTTCTTCGTGGCGGTCGGCATCGTGGCCGTCATCGTCTACGGCTGGGTCCTGGAGATGCGGCCGTCGGTGGCCGCGCCGCTGTGCCTGCACTTCGTCATCGGCCTCTGCATCACGGGCTCCTTCGGCATCCTCAACACGCTCATCGTAGACCTCAGCCCGGAGGCGCCCGCGACGGCGGTCGCGGCCAACAACTTTGTGCGCTGCGAGATGGGCGCCGCCGCCACCGCCGTCATCGACCTCATGATATCGGCCATGGGCGCCGGCTGGTGCTTCACCTTCTTCGCGCTGCTCGGCGTCGTCTTCATGCCGATACTGTGGGCCGAGGGCCACTACGGCATCCAGTGGAGGCGGGAGAAGAGGCTCAGGAGGGAGAAGAAGCTCGTCGAGAAGAGGGACAGGAAGGAGCGCAGGGAGTTGGAGAAGGCCGCCGCCGCTGCGGTGCAGAGGGAGACGCAGAACGAATGAGCATGATGCTTTAAGAAGTTTATATATGATAGAGCATAGATCCTACACATTTCCTCGTATTTTTTTTTGGGGGGGGGGGAGGGGGCAGATTGCTTGTGTAGCAGCTTTGGGTTTGGGAATAGGCTACATACATTTGATACCCAGATACATGTGTACATGTATGTTTCAATCGTCCAGTTCGAAGAACCTAGCAGACGGGAACCTGCAGTATTGACTGAATTTCAAATTCTATTCCTGTGAGTAAATGGCCACTGTGTAAGTCTGGGTACCCAGAAAGGGAACAGGATAACTTCAGTTCTTTTGCAATTCCAGATGCTGCGCTATTCTCGTCTTGCCCTTCTTGGGATCTGAATAGTCCACCATGATATGTCATCGAAATGCATGACTTTTAACTTTTAGTTGCACCAACTACTGTGGATTGTGTTTTGTTTGTCATCACGTGTTGGAATCACCTTCCCCCGTCGTTGCAGTGACCAGGCTGGCTTCACAGGCCTTGGGCAGGTAGCTAGTGGTGTGATGAAGGTGGTGTTTCAAAGTCCCAGCCAATTTTGGTTTTGTACAAGGCATGCAACAAGCGCAAGACTGGTCTTACCGCACTGAATGTCTGTGGTATCAATTGATGGTTTTTACCATGCAAAGACTAGAGTGGGCCGCGGGATCTTGAAATGGACACTACAACAATTAGTGAGGCCCCTGATGTGCTCAGGTGACTCAGGCACTTTAGTGCGGCTTAGACATACCCTCAGCCGCGAGCCTATCCGGTCTAGCTGGGTACATCTCGCAGGATTATATGAAAGCATACTGTACCGGTGCCATGATGCTTGTTGCTACTATAGCTCATCGAGCTAGGAAATCCCAGAAATTAAGTGTTGCTTAGGGAGCTACCTAGGTAGTGTAGCCCTTAAGGCTAGAGTTATAGGATTAGGTGTAAACGTTACGTGAGGATATTTTAAGAGAAGGGGAGGAAGAAGTACACAATTACCTACCCATATCATTACGAAGAGGCAGTTACGAAGAGGCAGTTACGAAGAGGTAGTCACGAAGAGGCAATCACAAAGAAATCAAACCCCACCACTCTTTCTCCTCCTCTCTTTTTATACATATGGGCTACCATAGGAATAAGCCGCCAAGCCCCAATACGGTATGATGGTATTCCACAGGTTGTCTGTAAAGGATCCCATGTCGAGTAAACAAGACCACCCGGATTAAGGACCTTTCTGGACACACAACTCAACCAAACTAGTTGCTGTCGACCTCCACCTTGCATGAATACCTGGGTAGTAACACGGAGTCATTGAAAAGTAGGGTTGTGAGATCAGATGATATGTTATCTTGCTTACCTAGGTAGGGTACAATTGGCATCTATTGACTTCGTCTTGTGTTTAGGCCCATGATTTAGACTCATGGTCCAGAGTGAACTTTTCAATGTTGTCTCGACGCTAGTGAGCACATGATTTTATTGGACCAGGGTCCCTTCTGAAGTTTCACTAAGGCGTCTTATATTCCAACAGTAGTGTTATTAAGGTCGAGACGGTTCATCTCTAAGTGCAATGACCAACAACACTTGGATGCAGGAAGACAGGAAAAGTCCGTATAGACTCGGTAGGTAGCTCCTTCATATTTTCAGATAGAGGCTATGTTAGCCCGGATAGTCATATGCGTTCTTTAGAAACATTTGTTTTCTTTTTCTTAGCTTGGGACTATCTGCCCTGACTACACCAAGTCCATCCGTGGCACATGCAAACCTCACGTTCGACACATGATTATTGATAATATACTACTAGCATACAATTATTGGAAGTAATACCACACTAAGAGGGACGTGACAATACTTAAGTATCCTCGCCCCCCCCCCTCCTCTTTTCCAAAGTTAGCCTCCTCTTGCCATCACACCTAATCATCACATCCATCAACACATCTATCAGTTCATCACACCAAGTCTCCAACACATCACATCTTTTAACCACATCAAGTGTTTAACACATCAACGCCTCAATACTTTCATACATCAACTCTTCCATACTTCACTTTTCAACTCTTCATGGCTAAGTCATCCACCAAGTCCAAGTCATCCACCATGTCCAATCAGTCGCACGGAGACAAGAAGACGCATAACAAAGAAAAGTCGGAGGCACGAAAAGAAAAGTCGAAGGCACGAAATGGAAGGTCTAAGGCACGAAAAGAAAGGAAAGCAATGGCAGCACAACACACCGGCGCTTTTCCGCATGAGGAAGACGAGTCTGACATGGAAGACCATATCGATCGGCTTCTGTCTAGCCTTTTTCCTCAAGGTAACCTCAGGAGCGCCAGCACTTCGCCTAGCTTGGGCATCGATACCCCATCTTCATCTGGTACCCGGGCCGCCACGCCTGAGGCAACTACAGCAGCAGACCCTCCTGAGTCCCACCACACAGGGCACGCAGATCCTGTCACAGACATTCGGCTCCCTTCCACCAGCAGATTCAACTGGCTAGAACTTACCGGGGATTCTGCCGCAGCCACTAATCCAACCCCCCTTGACTTCCCACCGAGCCTCAAGAAAATTTGGGAGGAAGAGTCACACCCCTACACAGTCGACTGGAAACTCTGGTACCCAGAGCCCATCGCCTCCCAGAAGCTTTGGCAGTACCTCCCCCTTTTCGAAAAGCTCGACCTCCTTGTCAAAGAAAACATCAAAGCATTCCGCGACTGGCTGGGCGTGCTCGTCCCGCACGACAGCCTGCAGGCGCAATGCGACCAGGCGGAGAGAGAGCGCCGGCGACTGTTCTTCGAGGGGGCCTCTGGCCATGAAGAGGCTTACACGGCTCGTTACATCCACAGCGGCTACACCGGAAGCAATGAGTTCCTCTTGGTCCGCGGTCAGGGAGTGTACTGGCGGGATTGAAGGGACGTTGGTAAATTTGGTTACTATATTTTTTTTTTTTCATGAAGGGATCATCCATCACAAACTAGGCAGGATCGGAGGAGTATGATGGTTTTCTTCAAAATTTGTCGAAAGTCCGAAAAGGGAAAGGCGTTGGATATTGGTTTTCCCACTAAGTTGGGACGGCTCATGCGCCGGGTGTTTTAAACTGTACCATACCTAGATACACACCCACAGCGGTAAAGGGGGAGGAACGCCAAATCGCGCAGTCCACAGGAATTTTCCTGCTGCTGGCGTAAGTCACGTTGGCGTTAGATAGGTACGTAACGAAATGAAATGAATTGCATCTCTACCTCAATTGACGCTGCGTTTATTCCCTTATCCGTGATCCAAGATGTTATTTGATGCTTATTGAGGAACTGATGCTTAGTGAATACTTACTACTATGCGGCTGATCCAACACTGGGCCAATTAGAACGCGGGCTTTCGTATAGACTGAACCGGCGACTATATAAAAATAAACAAACAAAAGATGAATATCTCTTCACAAGGCCCTTTTGAATAATATCGCTTCCCCCCTTCCCCTATTTGTTTTTACTTTTCATTTAATTACTTTTTAAAAGGGCCTATTTAAATATTTCAGTTTAAGACTTCCTTGAAGTCTTTGAATTAGGTGCGGTCTTAATGCTGGGTGCTTAAAAATCAGGGCTCTATATGCTATCCACTCCGATCTATACAATTTTCAGCGTTCGCCAATTATTCCCCGCCTGCCTGTCTACCCAGGTACTTGTTCTGCAACATTGAAGGTCAAGGACGTCGAATTCCAGATCAATCCTTGTTGAATTCGATTTTATAAATGTGAATAGTCGGAAATAAAAACGACCTCGAGCGCAACAGAGAAGTCTCGCGTGAGAAAGCGTTTGCCGCTGCAAAAGAATGGTGGGAACCATACTACAAGGCAAGCGCCGGGACCAGGAGTAAATTTCACCGGATCGCTGACTCCCAGGCGGGCACAATGGTCTCGGAAATGGTAGAGGGCCAAAAGTTTAGAATGCGGAGATTTGCACAGAAGAAAACGGAGGGCACACAGATACATGTAAGCCCTACGTACAACGCGCACCACCCATATTAGTATGTACACCATTATTTTGACCTTGCCGCCGTCACTGCTGGTTGTCCTCATCACGAGTGCAGCCAAAAAAAGAATCAATTGATTTCAAGGTAGGTCGCAACTGTTCTGCATGTAGCCGCATTGTTGCCTTGTTTTCTTGAACTGGAACTGAATCACAAATGCTACTGTGATCTGGATTGCCAAATAAGCAATCCAGACCTTGGGCTCGTGTGAGTTGAGCCAAGGAATAAGGGGTCCCGCTGATATGGCGTCTCTGACCATCGGTACCCTCGATCTTGGACACTTATATCTGATGCCATCGAGGATACCACTACTTCGATAATTCGAGTAAAGCCATCGCCACAGTTGATGAGTTGACATGCAGAGCAGTTGCATGAGCTGCAAGGGCTGTACTGATAGGAAGTAGCCAGAACATGGCTATAAGAGAACGCCATCGAGATAGAAAAGAGCGGATGATATCTCCTTAAGACGTGCAATCAGATAAAATGAAGGCTAATAAATGTCAAGGAAGCTACTGGGCCTTAAGCGTGCGATCCAGGTGACTCTCATTGGGACAGACATTATATCCAAAGCTGGGTGGACTGCTTTTCGGGTTACAGCTTCCCCCATCTCAGCCCTGCATGCTGTGATTCATAAAAGGCTGGGAATGAGATCCTAGAATATGGCCAACTCGTGATATTTCGCAATTTAAAACTGACCAGCGAAAGGAGGAGTCTAACTATTAAATGCATCTTACAGGTTTCAAAATGTCTAAAACGGAACAAATGGTATCTGAAAGCTAACGTACTGTAGCTATGCGCATGATTTACCAGCACCCTGGAGGAGCAAATGGCTAGTCTCAGGGTAGTGAGTGACAAGATCGAGGATACCGATTCGAAAATTCAGATTAATGCAGCAGA
Organism: Diaporthe aspalathi; assembly: GCA_001447215.1. Lineage (NCBI taxonomy): Eukaryota > Fungi > Ascomycota > Sordariomycetes > Diaporthales > Diaporthaceae > Diaporthe > Diaporthe aspalathi. The sequence continues at coordinate 58,320 of LJJS01000756.1, forward strand.
AGCCCGAGGGACCTGCTCTCCCGCCGTCGTCTCAGCGTAACGGAGCCCATCGCCAAAGACCTGTAGAAAAAGGCGTGCAGGCTTTGCAGACTCCAGAGCAGAACCCCAGGCTGCGCTTGGCCGCCGCCCGATTCGCTGCCCGACTCACCATTGAGCCCCATCTCTTCATTATACCACTCCGTGTTCTCTTCGAGTTCTCTCTGCGCAGAGCTCAGAGCTGCTGCAAACCGGCCCTGTTCGTGATACTATGTCGTGTTTTCCTCAAGCTCTGTCTGTGCGGAGCTCACAGCTGCTGCGAACTTGCCGTGCTTATTGTACCACCTTGTTCCCTCATCGAGGAGACCCTCGTTATCGGCGCTTGCGCTGCTGAAACTGTACATGCGCCGTTTCCGTTGCTTTGGATGATTATGGATGGCCTCACAACCAAGCTCGTCATCTTGAGATATCTGCGAAGACAATCGTTTTCTTGAGCCGGTAGGAGTTTCGCCCCTTTGCATCCGAAAGCCTGTAAGTTGCTGCTTGTTCATCTAAACAAACCTGGACTTGGGATTAGAGGATTCAGGCGATTTGACCGCAAGATACCGTGGGATATCAGTGTCGAAGAAGCTCTGGACAAGTGGGAATATCGACAAGGCGAAACGCGCAAAGAGTGCTTCCTGAGAATGTGCAGAAGCGGCCTCTGGCCGGATAGATCGATTGTGATATGAAGGCACAAGCTCGCCTTTCCCGCCCTTTGCGTCCTTTAGTACGTGGACAAGGAAAGCATACGAGTCGATACCTGAAGGCTTGGGCACGATGGTGAACAAGTTCTTGTTAAAGATTATATGGAGATCAGCCCGTAAAGTGACCAAGTTGGCACTGTCGTCAATCCCGCGCTTTTCGGGCATGTAGCGGGCTATGCCGTTGATGCCAAACCGGGTCTTTTGTAAGGTAGGGACTATGTGGCAACTACTAGTCCCCAGCCGAGTACCACTGATGTAACAAGTCGTTTCTGGTGTTGCTGATGTGCGTGTGGTGTTTGTTCGTGATGTAGCTGGTGGTTTATGGGGCGAGTTCCATTCTGCCGGCAGCTTGCCATGCGGAAATCGCCAATCTCGAAATGACGGCACGATCGGGTATGGCTTGGTTTCTTTGGTCTCGGTATTCGCTGTTACGGGACTGGGACTGGACGGAGATATTGGGTCCTGGGGAACGGAGGTAGGTGGCTGGGTCGGAATGTCTTGCGCCGGGGTTTCTTCGGTCGGGGGTTCTTGTGTCGTGGCTATCGGTCGGGATGAGGCCATGAGTGCAATTTGTGGGTGTGCCTGATTGTCCTGGCCTGGTGGAACGGATAGCTCATCTCGTAGGTGCAGCCAGTAATCCCCAGGATCAAGATGGCCATCCAGATCAATTCTAACTTGCTAGCTACCAGCTTGATCGTATGTCAAGTAAGCCCGACCAAAGGCATTGTTGGCGATGATTGCGCAAGCAGTGAGCGCAGTCCGATGGTGAAGGCCCTTCTGAGGAGGGTCCACGCTTGTTCCATCGGCGGTAAAACAGTCGAAGGCGGGCAGGGTTAGCAGGATGTTGGCTGGATCATCGTCATCGTTGCCGTACCCAGGGTGGTGTATCCGGATTTCCTCGGGGGAATCTGGGTCGACAACTGGGTCGGATACCGGCGACCGAGCTAGAAATGTCGCCGTGGGGGGCGGGGGAGGAAGAGTTGCCATCGTGGCCGCGCAGCCTTTTTGCTTGTGTAGTGGGGAAAACTGAACAAATCAGCAGATCTCGCCTACCAGCCCCCGCTGAGAAGCTACCGCATGTCATCCAAGTACAAGGTGATACCTGTTTTTAATTATGCTAGTACAAACCCCGCTAACAATATGACACTATCGCTAACAAATTAAAAGCCTTTGATTCCTTTTTATTTATTAAAATTATAATATTAAATGCTTCATATTATATATTATTTAAAACATGCCTGTTCGGTACCGATCCGGAATCTGTGCGAGGCTAGTACTCGGAGAATAAAATGCTTGATTCAACCCCGGCAGCAGATTACCAGATTTAACATCATTGCTCACTCACATGTGCGCTGCAGCCTAAGATCCAGGCTGAGAGGAAACCCACCCCTTCTCTGCTCCTCTTTTGGAGTCCCATTCCCCTGCAACACTGCCCTTGTTAACAAATAAAAGCGTAAACGACTCGGAATGCGGCTGTGAAGCAAGGAAGCCCGAACGCTCAATGCTCGTGAGGAATCCGTCTGCATTCCTGCACGCCAAGGGCATGGCGGTGCCTGACGAGGAGTCCCTTCTCTCATGCGATTGGCAAATCTTGACTGAAGACTTTAGAACCCACACATATGCAGTCGAGAACAGGTTCATCACTGAAGGCGGGGAGGGGGAGGGGGTTCCATATTTGACCGCATTTCTTGACCATATTCCTGCTGATACCTTGGCGCCTCTCGCCCTTGCCTAGTACCGGTATCTCGGGGCTGCTGCGAGTGATGTTTCTCACGATCAAGGAAAGAACCACCTATGCACTCTGACCGAGGCAGTTGGTCTTCCTACCAGCCCCACCGATTCCTATAAAACTACAAAACATGGCTGGAGTCGGCGTCTGTGAGGTACGAGCTGCAGGCAGCAGTAGTCACGGCTCTTGTATCATCCCAGATCCCTATCCATCTTAGCCGCAATTATGGTGTCTGGTGCCAAAATCATCTTATGCCTCTGGGCACTGTTAGTCAGTATATGCCTCCTCTTCTTGCAGTATATCGGCCTATTGTTATTTAGTGACCCCCCCAAAACACTATCTCACGTCCGTACCAGCTTGCTAATACGCAGCAGATTGGTGTGATAGCCTATGCCGAGCCAGAGCGCTGTTCCGGCGACTGCTTCGCACACGACCCTGCCCTCATTCGGCGGTCTTCAGATGGCGCCTACTTCCGTTTCAATACCGGCGAACACGTCGATATCCTAAAGTCCTACTCCCCTTCTGGCCCGTGGCAAACCATTGGAAATGTGCTTCCAGAGGGCAGTGTTGTGGACCTGCAAGGCGTCACAGCTTTGTGGGTACGCTGGCCGCACTGTTGGCATACTTTTTCCAAATTGTTGTATGGACATATAGCACTGATGCCGCAACCAGGCACCAATGGTAATTGAGAGACACGGAACATACATACTATGTAAGTCGATATCCGAGGTTATCTGGTTTCCTTTGCATCAGCACCCAAGACGACCTCGACCATAGCTACAGTTCCTCAAGAAAAGGAAGTTTTCGCTGGCGCGATTGACTCTGACTCGAGGCATCACCTAGACTACAGCGTTTCGACACTTGGGAGCCAGGACTCCGTCATCGCATATGCGACCAGCAAGACCATGGAGGACGGCAGTTGGGAGGACCACGGGTCGACGGGCGTGGAGTCTACCCCGGACGAGTCCTACAACGCCATCGACCCCACGATGATCCGGATCGGAGGGACCTACCACCTCTCGTTCGGGTCATACTGGGGCGGCATCCAGCTGGTCCCATTCAACTCGCGTGCGACGACAGCGGCCCGCAGGGAGCCGACACAAGTCATCTACAAGCCGACGGGCACGCACGACGTCGAGGCCCCCTTTCCCTTCTGGTACGGGAACCACTTTTACATGTTCTGGAGCGAGGGGCAGGCCAACGAGTACGATGTCTCACGGCCTCCCCAGGGCGAAGAGTACAGGATCCGCGCGTGCCGGAGCGCCAGAATCGGCGGGCCATATGTGGACCAGAGCGGCATCAGCTGCCTGGAGGGTGGCGGCAACGTCGTCCTGGCCAGCCACGATGATGTCTACGGCCCTGGTGGGCAGGGCATCTTGAACGACCCGTCGTACGGACCGATCATGTACTACAGATATGGTAGGTGGATATTCCCTTTTCCTTGTATTTTGAATCATATGAAGTTGCTAATGCCAAAGACCAGTCAACACCTCGATCGGCTACGCAGTCGCAGATTATCAGTGGGGTTGGAATATTATTGACTGGGTTGACGGCTGGCCAACAATATGAACAAGGCTCAGGAAGCTGAGGGGGCTTGCAGACACGGCCTGTTTGGCTTCAGGTTGTGAGAAGATGCCCAGGTTATGAGAGAATGCCTTGACGAATATGTTCCTAATGAGAAGCATGCACATGATATCCTACATGCATTAACTACTCGTGCCGAGTTCCTATATGCGGGTGATGTGTGCAATGTGACGTCTGCTTGCGCATGCATCAATCACATTACTTGGTTATTTTGAGAGTGGGTATTATATATAGGATTGGGTCTTGTGGGAGTCAAGGGATTCTGCTACAGGTGGGTGTGTATTGCGAATACCTGCCTTCTAATGCAACCATGAGGTTGAATTATAATTAACGTGGACCGGCCCCACCGCCCGGACCGAGCGGCAGCACGGCAGCCCCTCCAGAGCTCCATTCGGACCCCTGCCAGGCGAGAGTGGCCCGAGGTCGCATTGAAAAACTGCCGCGTCCGGACCGCCGACCGCCCACTACCGCACCTCATACAACCTGGACTCAGTGGTAACGGTGAGCTAACTTCAGGTTCTCGCTGAGGCTCTCCAGCGACTGCTTGCCCTTTCCCCCTCTCCTCCCTCGGCCTAGGTCTCGACCACCTCTCCCATTGGATCGGCAATGACGGGCCCTGGAGCTGCTGCCCGGCCTCTGTTGCGACCTGGGTCTACTACCTTCATCCTCAAGCAGCTCAGTGGCCCATCCGCACCGGCATCGCGATCAATATCGGCCGCCTCTTCCATCCTCAGCCTGACCACAAGCAGCAGCAGCAGCAGCAGCAAAATCCCCCAGGGGCAGCTGCTGGCTTCCCTGCAGACGGGATGTAGATTGCACGCCCGGCTCCGTTTCTACTCGACCAACCAACCACCGCCTCAGCCACCACCACCACCACCACCACCCTCAGACCAAAATGCGAGCTCCAACGAGGCCGAGGAGCCGTCAGAACCAGCCGATCCCTCGTCCTCCTCGCCACCCAACCCGACGCCACCGTCACCAGAGGGCTCCCCCACCTCCACCTCCTCCTCCTCCCCGGCCACACAACAACCCACGCCGCAGCAGCCCACGAGGCCCGGCCCGGAGCTCCCCTCGCAGGCCGACTCCCGCCGCTCCGCCGCCTCCCAGAAGTTCTCCCACTTCATGGACAACCTGCAGTCGCGCGTGCTGGTGGCCTCGCAGGCGCTCAACGACCTGACGGGGTACTCTGCCATCGAGGCGATCAAGGCGTCCAACGCGCGGCTCGAGGCGGACCTCGCGCGCGCACAGGCGGGCCTGCGGCGCGCGCGGCAGCACTACAAGGCGGTCAACGCGTCGCGCGCCTCGACGCAGCGCGAGGTGACGACGCTGCTCGCGCGCAAGGACACGTGGTCCGCGCCGGACCTGGAGCGCTTCACGACCATGTACCGGCAGGACCACGAGCTCGAGGCCGCCGTGAGCGAGGCCGCGGCGGCCCTGACCGACGCCGAGGCCGACGAGGCCCGCCTCAGCCAGGCCCTCAACAGCGGCATCCTGCGCCGCTACCACGAGGAGCAGATCTGGAGCGACCGCATCCGCCGCCAGTCCACCTGGGGCACCTGGGGCCTCATGGGCGTCAACATACTGCTGTTCCTGGTCCTGCAGTTCGTCGCCGAGCCGTGGAAGCGCAACAGGCTCATGAAGGGCATCGCCGCCGAGGAGAAGGCCGCGCTGGACGCGGTCCGCAGGGAGCTCGAGGAGGTCAGGGGCGCCATGACCAGGAGGGAGGACGATGCTGCGGCTGCGGCGAAGGCCGCCGCCGCCGCAGCAGCAGCCGCAGACGCCGCAGTTGTCGAGGATGCCGGCGTCGAGGCTGCGCCGGTGACGGCCCTGCCGGATGCGGCCAGGGGCCCGGAGGCGCCGCCCCTGTCGTGGAGGGAGTTCCTGTCAGACCCCAGCCTGTGGCTGCCGGCGCTGGAGGACCTGTACAGCGAGAGGACGATAGACCTGCGCATGAGGGACGTGTCGCTCATTGCCCTGGAGAGTGCTGTGACCGGCGCCGTGGCCGTGGCCGGCGTCGCGGTGCTCATGGCTCGCCAGCGCTGATGTCTTGGCGTCGGCCACCAGCACTTGGAAGAAGCAAGAAGAGAAAAGAAAGAAAGGCCTGTAAAAATCATGGTATAGAGAGGTACTAGCGACTCCTCGTTTCCCCGCTGTCTCGTGTAGGTGTGTGTGTGTGTGTGTGTGTGTACACGGTCTGGACATTCAAATCCTGTTATTGGGAATCTGTATTGGTATTGTGTACTGGGGTCGCTACAATGAATACCGTCTACCCGATAGACACTGTCCAACGCTGTTAGAGGGAAGCTATAATGGCAAAATGAACAGAAGGCCGCTCTCGAGGCACTAAGCAATATCCAACCACGAGGTTTTCTCGATGCCAGGCAGCCTGGTGCCACAATCCCGTCTCTGTTTCCGTGCTGTATTAAAGTAGGCTTTCTAGCCCTCATCCGCATCAAGCAACTCATTGTCAAACACGTGGCCATCATTTCTACGGCATCTAACATCCAGTCCCGGTCGCTGCTGACGCCTCAAATGCTTTTAAGCGTCATGGGGCGTAAGCCTCCGAAACGCTCTCGTGTGCATCATGAATGCACTCCCTGCGCTTGGCCCAGCCCAGGTATTATTAGCCCTCTATATATAAAACCAGCTTTTCGTGGCCCGCACTTTCTGGCAGCGCGGCTAGATGCCAAAAGAGGGCTTCATGGACGCCAGCGGCAGCCGTTCCTCGCTCGTCCCTCGCGTATCATCACAATGGCCTCTGTCGCTCCTCGGCTACTCAAAATCGGCAGTGTAAGAGAACCCACGGAACTCTTCCTGCATGGCTTGTGACAACACTTCACGAGTTGTTAGTACGCGCAAAAGATACACATCTGCAGGAACAAACTTAGGGTCTTACCTGATTGGACTGGGGTGAGAACTGGAGTGACACTCGTGAACTCCGAGTCGAAGTTGCTGGTGTCAGTCGCGCTCTTGATTTGAGGCAAGAAAGGAGGCGCCACGCGCTTGTGGTAGATGTCGTCCCAGTTGATGTTACGGAAGAACGGCTGGCTCATGACCTCCTGCGCGTCGGTCGGGCCACTACCCAACCGCTGGTCGGGCTCACGGATGAGAAGCTTCTGCAGAATCGACACAGAGTCCCTAGGCATGTGAATAGGGTAGAGCGGCTCGTCCGCCAAGATGGCGTCATAGATCTCGTCTTCGTCTTCACCTCGGAATGGAGACTGCTGCAGGAGCATCTGGTAGATGAGAACGCCAAAGGCCCACCAGTCCACAGCGCGGCCGTATTTCTTGTCCAAGAGAATCTACCAAAGGTCAGCACGGCCTTTCAATTTAGACCCACGCCAGTACATACCTCGGGCGCCATAAACTCGGGCGTGCCACAGAACGTGCTCGTGGTAGAGCCAAACCACATGTCTTCCTTGCAGAGACCGTAGTCGGCAATCTTGATGTGACCGTCAAGAGTGAGGAGAATATTGTCGAGCTTCAAGTCTCGGTAGACGACGCCATTTTCGTGGAAATATTTGAGAGCCAAGCAGACCTCGGCGGCATAGAATCTGGAGGTTCATTAGCATAGTTCACTGCATGGTCGGGTGAGCTATCCTTACTGGGCGCGCTTCGTTCCGAACTGTCCACGCTGAATGTGAAGCATCAAGTCACCACCGCTAATGTACTCCATCACAAAGTAGACTCTTGTCTCTGTCTGGAAGCAGGCGTGAAGGTTGGTCAGGAAAGGATGTCGTTCGCGGTTAGCAATCAAGAAGACCCTCTTTTCGGAACGAATGCTCTCCACCTCGTCGTTCTCAATGATGAATTCCTTCTTAAGCACCTTGATAGCGTAGAGCTTCCTCGACCTCTTCGTCTCCGCCAGCATGACTTTTCCGAAATTGCCCTTTCCAAGCACGGCAAGGAAGTTGAAATGGTCCAAGCCGATCCGCATACCGGTGCCTGGATCGGTAGCCGAAGGAAGAGGCTTCTTGAGCGGAGCCGAGACTGTCGAGGTTGTCGGCGATGGAGCAATGGGCTCCGGCTGCGGTTTCGGCGCAGCAATTGGCTGTTGATAAGGCTGCTGCGGCTGGGTTTGGACGGCCGGCCGAGGCTGCTGCTGCTGCTGCTGCACTGGGGGCTGCTGAGCATACTGGTTGACGTTGGCGTAGTCGGCGGGGTTATATCTCCGACCCTGCGTGGGACTGCCGTACTGAGAGCCGTATGGATCGTCCTGTCCGGGCTGAGGCTGTCCATAGCTGTCCTGACGACCCATGTAGTCCTGCCCGCCTTGTTGCGGCCTTGGCGACTGGGTTCCAACAGCCCCGCTCATTGCCAACGTTGCTGCAGCCGCGGCATCAGTCGAGCTTGACATGCGGCTATTGCTGGGCCGGTCCGGTGAGGGCTGGCCATATGTCCTCCTAGCTGCCTCCGCAGCCTCGGGCGACACCGTGTTGTATGAGCCTCCGCTCGTGCGATCGTAAAGGGTCGAGGATTGGGAAGCCCCTGGGCTGGTTGTGCCAGAACGCAGTGTCCTCTCGCTCATGGACGGCCTCTGAGACTGCCGTTGCTTTTGAGACCTCATGCCCTCAAGGATCTGGTTTGCGGTCGTCATGGACATGCCGCAGAAATCCGGAACCAAATGCACGCATTGCGCGTGGGCAGTAAGGGCGCATTCTGAGCACTTCCTGCAGTTTTTCCTGCCGAAAGGAAGTAGGTAGCCACAGTGGCAGCACCAATTGGCAGTGAGGTTGGAGAAGCCTTGGAATCTGTGGGGAATCCTGTGGTTGATCTTCTCTTCCTCGGGATCGGTTTCTGCGTTCGACTTGCTAATGCATTTGGTGACAACATTAGTGTAACACTTTGTGTGGCAAGTGTACTTGCAGTCCTCGCACTGCATACCGGCCGAGTACTTGAGGAAGTCGGCACAGTAAGCGCAACGCATGATGTTGTAGAATTGCCGTGACACAAACTTGTGCCCGAACATCTCGTGGACCTCTTCCTTGCGCTGACGGACGGCACCTTTTCGACCGAGACCGACGTCGAACTTGTGCGTGTTGTTGGTCTGCTTGATAAAGTTGAAGTTGAGCAGGATCTGGCCCGAGGGCTCCAAGTTGAACCACCCGTCAATCGGCTGTGAGACGGCTGGTGTCTGAGCCTGAGGCGGCGGGTATGTCGGCTGGGCGCTTTGATATCCCGGCGAGGTCGGGGGTGGCCCAAACTGTGGCTGCGATTGCTGTGGGTTAAGCGGGAACTGCGAGGGAGGAGCCTTGGAGCTGGCCATCCTATCGGCCGACACCCACCCAGAGTTGTTAATCTCTGCCTCAATCCTCTTCCGACGCAGTTCTTCCGCGATGTCCGAGATGCGCACCCAGAGCAAGCCGATAGGGAGGGCATGCTCGCCAGGCTTGTCGTACACTGTCAGTTCGATCTCGTTGGCCTTGTCCACCTCGATGGTGTGGAATTCGGCCTCCCAACGGTCGTTCCGCGTGGCCCTGGTTCGTGCGACGACGGCGTCCTCGACCTTAACCGCAACGAAGGTGTCGGGAGTTCGGGCAAAACGCCCAGTCGGGGCGTGATCGACGTCCTTTACGGCTACGACTCTGATGGTGAGCTGACCAGACAGAGGCTTCCGCAGGTTCGGCATGTTGATACTATCATCTGGACGGAGGGCATGTTAGCAGAGGCACAGTGGCGATGTTTTTTGCGTGGCATATTCGAGGTCACGCACCATCCGAGCTTTCAGCACTGTCAGTGTCGATGTGCAACTCTTCATAGCGCTTGAGAGCCTGCTTCAGGAGGGTTATCTTTTGCTTGCTCTCGACCTTCCTGGCAGCGGCATCGGCGCGGCTCTTCTTGTCGCCTTCCATCTGGTACAACTGCACCATCTTCTCAACGCCCTTCAAGTACTGCTCCTCAACGTTCAGTTTGAACTGGATCTGAGAGAGCATGAGCTGGATGCGGGGCCCAAGGTAGGGTGTATCATATTTGATCAGATCTTGAGAGAACACAGCACGTTAGCAATGGCGGCACCGCCATGGTGGGATGGAGACAGGCTGTGCTCGGGGGGGAGAGGGACGTACCAAGCTTGGTGAAGTTGGGTCGCGGCTTGGGGCCTGATGATCCGGGGCCCGGTGGTGCAAATGGGTGACGTGGAGGCATCAAGTCGCTGTGACCGCCGATTTGGCTGTACTGGGTCTCGCCGCCAGAAGTTGCATTGCCGGATGCATCCTTTGGCGGGGGGGTAGGAGGCGCCTCGGAGTCGGAGCGGGCACCGTGAGGTCGGGAGCTCGAGCTGGCGGAGCCCAGATCCATGCTCGACATGCCACGGCGCAGTTGGAGCTCCTTAAGCTTCTCCTCGAAGAACTCGAGATTCCTCTTGCCCTCGCGCATCTGGGTATCAAGCTTGGAGCGGACGGTGTCGTTGTTTGTCTGCTGCCGCATGAGGTTTGCGGCCTGGATCAGCGACTTCTCACGCTCGATCTTCTTGTAGACCTCCATGATCTTTTCTTCGTCGGCCATGGCGGCGGTGTTGTGCTGCGCGAGCACGAGCAGGCGCGCAGGGCAGAGAAGAACAGGGTCCGGATCGGAAAAGGGACGCGGCCTGGGGCAGCTCGATGGCTCGTCGCTGGCCTGGCGGGGGGGGTGAGCTGGGCGGGAGAGCTGGATTTGTGGGTGAGCTGGAGGTTGGACGGGTGCGCGGGTGGGTGGATGGGTGGACGGATAGAGAGCGAGCGATAGAGGCGGGCTGGTTGAGCGTGTCGCCCCACGCGACACGACAGAATTCGGGAGATTGTCGTGGGCGTCTCGAAGTGGGAGTCTCGCGGGGTGGTGAAGATTTGGACTAGTAGAGACAGACAAGAGACAGACAAGAGACAGAGACAGACGGACAAGACAAGACAAGACGGTGGTGCCCGAATGTGGTCCGCAGCGGGTGCGGGCGCAGATGCAAGTGCAGGCAGTCCCCACGGAAGCGGCCCAGGGCTCCACCACCTACCCTTGTCCTGGCGTGTCCTGCCTCTCTTTGCCGTCTATGTGGCCGAGAGTTGCCTGTGTGGCCTGTGGCCTGTGGCCTGTGGCCTGTGCCTTTGCCTATGCCCGTGTACCCGTTTGCCCGTTTCCCAACAGCCACCGGGCTCTTCTGCCACTTATTATGCCGCACGAGTTCGGTTGGGTTCCAAGGCTCGCCCGACCACTAGGAGTAGTGTTGCATCAGCTCACGTGCAAAGACGATCTTGTGCGGAATGGGCGAGGGATGTGGAGCCGACAATCTGGGATCTGGGTGGAGATTGGGTGGTCCAGCGGGAGAGGGAGATAGTGTAGTGTGTTGTGTTGTGTTGTGGTAGATAGAGAATATGTGTGTATGTATGTTGCTGTGTGGTGTGAGTTGGGAAGTAATGTTGAAGTTGAAAGGGAAAATGTCGTCAGTGCTTTTCTAACGCGGAGAGATACTGGAGGGCGCCCAGGTAAGGACGGGATGAATCGCGGCTGATTGGGGGGGGGG